>JAJAGP010001375.1:138397-199844 GCA_025084515.1 Ancistrus triradiatus
TTTTTTCTCATTTTGTCTCTCATAGTTGAAGTGTACCTATGATGAAAATTACAGACCTCTCTCGTCTTTCTACGTAGGAGAACTTGCACAATCAGACTAAACACTTTTTTGCCCCACTGTATATAGATTAACAAAACGAAGAGGTTTGCAATGTGATTAAGTAAAAATCTACCTAGCCTGTATTTAAAATTAGACTTGTAACGTCTACTTAAGACATCCACAGTATTTAACCACAAATTTCCATTCCAGTGTTCTGGTTAAAGTGCTAGTTCAAAAAAAAAAAATAAAGAAAACAGCGGGAAAGAACAACAGAAAGTCAGTAATAAATTACTGCATGCTTCATGAATATATAGACAACAGTTAGATTCCTACCAACTATTATAAGTACCCGACCGATAAATCCCAGTAACCAGCCTACAATCTGGTTGAAAGTGAGACAACATGTGGCTTGATGACTTTTCATATAGAACTCTCTGCCAGTCTGGAACAGTTTGTTTGTTCACTTGCTTTATTGTTTAAACCCTGCCAACACCAGTGGCTACATTCATGGCAGAAACAGGGTCGTAACTGCTACATAACCTATTAAGAGGCCTATACAAGAACCTGTGTCTAGACTGGCAGGCAGAAAGAATTCAAATTTAGTAAAATGCTTCACTTGCAGGGAATGAGATTCCTGCTGCTGCAGTTTATAGACCAGACCAAATACCTGACAGGCTTACAATCCATCTGATGCTTCCAAAAGAAAAAAGATCTAGCTCGTCCCCTATCCAGTGCAGCAGTAGATTTAAGTCACATCCAGGGCACACTTATGATTGTTCCCTATGTTTTCTGGTATAGATGCTGGAGCCTGTCCTAATGTTTGTGGAGATACAAATATTTATATCAGACTTAATATTTTTCCAGCTTTACTGACTGAAAAGTATTAAAGTATAACTGATCTTTCCACGTTCCTCCTGATTACACAGGACTAAAGACATTAGATTTGATGCCACCTTTATTGTATAGAGTTATTACTATAGCACTATATTGAAAACAACATTACACTGGGCTGTTCGCACGATGTTCAGTAACATCAAAACGACAAACGATATTTTATTATACCATAGATTCTTTTTTTCACAAATATCCTACTGCATTTAACATTTATTATATTAGGTACACATAACATTACAACGTTAATGTCTACCTGAGGAGTTTACTTGACGCTAGGGGTTTCTTTAACTATTGACTTTAACTGGTTTCTTATATGTTATGTTTACTTAAGAATTTGGTACTTTATACAACGCTGTTTGAAATAACGTCCATACAGAGTCTGTTTCAAATACAACATCTCAAAAGTATATGCAAATAAACAGGAACAATGTAAATACAATAATAACAAACACTATACAGACGAATTATTAAGTAAACACATGCTAGCTCACTAGTGTTTGTTGTTTCGTTTTAGCCTTAATATACTGCTTGTTTAGTTTGTAAGTCTGTCAATCAACAACGTTTCTCTTATTGTGGATATTTTATAATTAGCTCTAACAAAAGCTTGTTCTATCACAACTACAATCTTACTTACAGGGAGAAATTCGGCTATAGTTGCTTTTGCTGTGTTCAATCTACCGCGTATTGAACCGCGCGAATACACCGGATGAATCCCAAATCACTTCCTTTTACACACAAGAGTCCCTATATAGTGTACAGAAGTGTTTATTTCATACCATATATAGTGCACCTACATAGGTAGTGAGTAGCTGTTTGAGCTCAAGCCACTATATGCGACGCTCTTCCGCTTTGTTAACTGTAGGCAGTCCTAGTGGTAACGCTCTTTCATTTTGTGTATGCTATAGACCTTCAAATACAAACAGGCAAAAGTACACAACAAAATATAACACAACAGTACACAACCTAAAAAATAGCTTTGCAGATATGAGAGACCAACGTTCTTTGAAGCCATAAAGACAAACTAGTAGCAATCCCTATTTTTTATATGATAATGTGTATGTAATCTTACAAGCAAGGAACAAAGTTTTGGGACAATTATAATGCCTTAATTATATTTAAATAGACCTACCAAAGCTGTGTGTGGTTTCAGTTTGTATATTTAAAACAATAAAAGTTGACACATTTTAAAACAACATTACCTTTAAATAATTGCAATTAAATTTGTTCATTTTACATCATTAATTTGGTATCATTTTTGGTTGTCAGACAGTGGATATTGGTTTTGATTTAAAATTTAAGACACAAATTAGGGCTTGAAATAGAGCTGAGACTTTTTCCCAATATTTGAAATTGTCGGGTCAGAAGCAGCTTTGTAGCGTAGCATTGTCTAAAATTGGTAAAACATTTTACTGCTAGCTATCCATCACACAGCCTATTTGGAGGCTTTTTGTTTGGTTAATAATGCATCGCTTGTAGCAGAGGATTGTGGACCGAAGCGTTCTTGGTTCATACAGTATGTTCTTCCTATTTTGGTATGTTTGCAACTGGTTTGTGAGAAATTCCAATATCCACCTGCAGAGGATAAACGTTTACCATTTGTAATGTTGTCATTCCTTCTCCCAACACTTAACAGACATCTGGGTCCATTTCAGGTGCCTCTGAGCCCAGAGAAGTTTGCACTAGACATGGTTAAAATAAGTCTTCTTTTTGCACAGTAACATTTTAAGTGGCATTTGTGAATGTAACTCCATATTGTAGTGTTTGACAGGTTTGCCAAAGTAATCTCTTGTCCATGTGGTTATATCAGATATTGAAGAATGATGGTTCTTGATGCAGTGTCATCTGAGGGATCAGAGATCACAGGTGTTCAAATTCCTCCAGAGCCCTTGAATCATTTAATTCACTGTGCACTGTAAAGGGAGAAATGTGCAAATCCCTTCCCATCTTTCTTTGAGGAACAACAATTTTCTGATGCATTTGTTAACAAACTGGAGATCATCTGCCCATCTTTGTTCCTCAAATACTCAACCTTTTGTGGATGCTGGTTTTATACCAAATTATTGTAATCAACTGTTTACATCACCTGTTTGAAATTTTGAAGCTTCCAACATTTTTTGGAATGGGATACAAGCCTGAAATGCACAAATGGATGTTTATTAACAAATGGAATGAAGTTGACCAGACAAAACAGGAAACATCTTGGGTTCATGCTATCTTCTCTGAAATTAAAGTCAAAGTAAATTTAAGACACTAGGCATAAAAATTATTTTGCATTTTTCATACTATCCCAACTGATTTGGAGAACATTTTGGTCAGAGAGCTTTATTACAAATTATTTAGGATTATTAGGATTTTGATGCGTATGTTGGTCAACCATGTAAAACACACTGTGTAGCATAACAACAACTTAAATTACTATAACTGGGAAAAGTCAGGTCTAATACAGTAATATGTTATACAGGCCAGAGTGTTATATATTTATTATTGCAGGCCGATGTGATCAAGACATGTAATCAGCAGGGTAGGAGGAAAGGTCATAGTACATGATATGGTGTTCAGTAGAGATTGTGTGACTTAAACAAAGCAACAATTTATTTATAAATAATGTAGATTGGATTTATTTGTATTAATGTTACATGCTGGTATTTGTGACCAACAAAATAATACACTGTTTATTTGTTACAAAAACCTTAAAAAGTACAGTTTTCAAAGACATGTAATATAATATAACCTTACTACTGTTACCGATATGCATTGAAGCTGATGTGACATAATTATGTAAGTATACTGAATGACAAGAATACAAATAGTACCTAATTTTATATATACAGTGGTGCTTGAAAGTTTGTGAACCTTTTAGAATTGTATAAATTTCTGCATAAATATGATTTTCATACTAAAACATCAGTTTTAGTGTACCGGATCCAGCTACTCAGCTCATTAATAAGCCTAAACTTGAGGACACCATTAATCCTGACCAGTTCCCTACCTCCATTTGCTGAAATGCAGCCACAAACTGGCAAGGATCCTCCACTATGCTTCACTGTTGCCTACAGACACTCATTATTGTACCGCTCTCCAGCCCTTAGGTGAACCAACTGCCTTCTGTTACAACCAAATATTTCAAATTTTTTGACTCATCACTTCAGAGCACCTCCTGCTATTTTTCTGCACCACAGTTTCTATGTTTTCTTGCATTGTTGAGTCGCTTGGTCTTGTTTCCATGTAGAAAGTTTTTTTTTTTTGGCTGTAATTCTTCCATGAAGACCACTTCCGGGTCCTGGGTCCCACTACTGTCCTTAAAGTTGTTCGTTTCTTTGTACTTCTTGAAAAGCTTGAAAAGCTTGAAAAGCACATCTTACATTTACATTTACAGCATTTAGCAGATGCCCTTATCCAGAGCGACTTACAATTGGTACAATCTTACAATCCAAGCAATTGTGGGTTAAGGGTCTTGCTCAAGGACCCAACAGTGGCAGCTTGAGGTGGGATTTGAACCCTCGACCTTCTGGTCCAGAGTCCAGTACCTTAACCCTTAGGCTACCACATCTTGAAACCCCAGTCTGCTTTGAAATCTTTGTCAGGGAGTGACCTTACTGATGCAGTATAACTACCTTGTGTCTTTTTACTGTGCTGAGTCTTGCCATGATGTATGACATGGTGTGTGACATGAAACTTTTTCTTCCATTCACTCACCGTTATAGCAGAGTTCAGCTGGTCCTCAAACAGTGTTAAACCTAATACACAGCTGTTTCTGTTTCAGTTAATGATTGTGTTTCAGCCTGCATATGAAAAATTTATGATAATTTTCACATGTATAATTGGTTAATCATACACCTGACTATAATCCTACAAAATCCCTGACTTTGTGTCAAGGTGAAAGTACCTAGAAGAATTGGTATTTGGGGATTTTCATGCACAGCCATCTCTAGGGTTTACAGGAATGGGCCAAAAAAAAGATACCAAAATGTCAGACATGTTGATGCCAAAAGTTCAGAGGAGAATATTCAGACTGGTTTAAGCTAATAGAAAGGTTTTTGTTTATTTGTTTGTTTATTTAATTTATTTAATGTCACATTCAGCAAACAACATTCAGCTGTTTTACGACAGACACATGGTTACATCAATCAACAAGGTTACATCAACCTAGTCATACTCAGATCAGGCCAGATTTAGTATAATTAATAAACCTAAATGCACATCTTTGGACTGTGGGAGGAACCAGACCATCTGGAGTAAACCCATGTAGACATGCGGAGGACATGCAAACGCTACATAGATGGAGCCCTAGCCGCTCTGCCACCGTGGTGCCGAAATAGAAAGGCAACAGTTACTCAAATAACCACTCATTACAACTGAGGTATGCAAAAGAGCATCTCTTACCACACAACATGTTGGACCTTGAAGCAGATGGGCAACAGCAACAGAAGACCACATGTAAGAACAGGCAACTGAAGCTACAATTTGCATGGGCTTACCAAAACTGAACAATAGAAGATTGGGGAAAAAACATTGCCTGGGATAAACAGCATAAAAGCATGGATTCATCCTGCAATTTTTTTTGCAAATTTATTGAAAAAGTATTGAAAAGAAAAAAACTGAAATATTGCATTGACATGAGAATTCAGACCCTTTACTGAGTACTTATCTGAAGCACCTTTGGCAGCAATTACAACATCCAGTCTTATTGGGTATTGTAACAAAGGTACAGCAGGAACGGGAGAGATGAGTGAGGGTTGAAGTAAAAATAAGATTAAGGTTTATTAAAGAAAGAGTCCATGCAACTAAGGGAAACACAGCTAACAGAAGGAAATACAAAAATCCCGACCCAAAACCAGAAAAGTACGCAAAACACATACTAAACCAAAACAGGTGGAACCGCAAAACAGTTAAGTGAACCAAAATAGGCGGAGCCGCAAAACAGGTGCAATCAGCAGAGCCAAAACGGAATCACTAAGGCGGACGGAACACGGAACAAGCAGGCAAATCTAAAGTGGACAGTATGCAAAAACAGGTAAATCAATGCGGACAGAACCGCAAAACAGGCAGGAAGTCCAACGTGGACGGAACACGAAACGGATGTAGATCCACAGGCGGATGGAACCACAGGCAGGAACATGCGGTACATTTGGACGTGACCGAAGCAATAATCCACCCCGAATGTCTCTCAAAGCCATGCTTATAAAAGGAGTCCCACAGCTGTAAACAATCAGTAATCCGAAAGTGGTGGAGCTCCGCTTGGTCCATGGTAGTCACGTGATCTCGGTTCGCTCACAGTGAGGTTGAGAGGCAAGGAAACCAAGGTGAGACAGGTATGATGCCACAAGGTTTTAAAACTTGGATTTGGGGAATTTCTGCCATTCTTCTCTACAGATCCCCTCAAGTTCTGTCCGATTGGATGGAGACCGTCGGTGGGCAGCCATTTTCATGTCTCTCCAGAGATGTTCAATTGGGTTCAAGGCTCTGGCTGGGCCATGCAAGGACATTCACAGAGTTGTCCCTAAGCCACTCTTGTGTTGTCTTGGCCGTGTGCTTAGGGTCATTGTCCTGTTGAAAAGTGAGCCTTCAGCCCAGTCTGAAACCTGAGCGCACTGGATCAGGTTTTCATTAAGAATATCTCTGTATTTTGCTCCATTCAGCTTTCCCTCAACCTGGATCAGTCTGCTTGTCCCAGCAACTGAAAAACACCTCCACAGCATGATGCTACCACCACCATGCTTCACTGTAGGGATGGTATTGGGCAGGTGATGAGCAGTGCCTAGTTTCCGCCAGACATAATTCTTGGAATGGAGACTGAAAATTTAAATCTTGGTTTCATCAGACCAGAGTATCTTGTATCTCACTGTCTGAAGGTCCTTTAGGTGCTTTTTTGCAAACACCAAGCGGGCTTTCATGTGTCTTTTACTGGGGAGAGGCTTCTGTCTGGCCACTCTGCCATAAAGACCGAATTTGTGGAGTGCTGCATTGATGGTAAGAAAAGTCGTGGTTGTTCCAAACTTCTTCCATTTAAGAATTATGGAGGCCACTGTGGTCTTGGTAACTTTCAGTGCAGTAGAATTTTTTGTAGCTTTCTCCAAATCTGTGACTCCACACAATCCTCCAAACCATTTATTCCTCCTCATGGCTTGGTTTGTGCTCTGATATGCATTGTTAGCTGTGAGATCTTATATATATATATATATATATATATATATATATATATATATATATATATATATATATATATATATATATATATATTTTTCTCCCCCAACCCTTCCTGGGGGGGGGGGGGGGGGGGTGGGGGGGGGGGGGGGGGGGGGGGGGGGGGGGGGGGGGGGGGTGGCACTGTGGTTTGGAAACCTTTCAGATGCAGTAGAATTTTTTGTAGCTTTCTCCAAATCGTGACTCCACACAAATCCTCCAAACCATTAGTCCTCCTCATGGCTTGGTTTGTGCCTGACATGCAGTGTTGCGGTGGATCCTGTAATAATATATATATATATATATATATATATATATATATATATATATATATATATATATATATGAGATCTTAGCTGTATGTCTTTCCAAGTCATGTCCATTAAACTGAATTGACCACTAGTGGACTCCAATCAAGGTATAAAAATAAATCAGAGATAATCAAGAGAGATGTGAGAATTTAGCCCCCAGAGCTAAATTCCATACTCTTGACTCGTCACGCAGCAGATCCTTTAAGTCCTGTAAGTTGTTAGGAGGAGTGTCCATCGTACTAGTTTGTGCAGCACATAAAAAAAGATGTTCGGTGAGATTGAGATCTGGAGAGTTTGGTGGCCAACTCAACACCTTGAATACTTTGTCATGTTCTTAGTATTATTCCTAAACCATTTTTGCAGTGTGGCAGGGTACATTATCCTGCAGAAAGAGGCCTACCATTAAAGGGGATATCATTGCAAAGTAGTGTTCTTCTGCAATAATGGTATATGTGTAAAAAAATATCCACGTGAATGCCAGGACCCAAGGTTTCTCAGCTGAACATCCTAGAACATCACACTGTCAATGTTATGCACTAGCAACAAATTATTTGTAACATGTTACAAAGAACATGTGAGGAAACCCATTAACATCCCAGAGTTGAAGCTGTTCTGTACAGAGGAATGGGCTAAAATTCCTCCAAGCCGGTGTGCAGGACTGATCAACAGTTACAGGAAATGTTTAGCTGCAGTTATTGCTGCACAGGGGAGTCACACCAGATACTGAAAGCAAAGGTTCACATACTTTTGCCACTCAGTAATATGTAATATTGGATCATTTTCCTCAGTAAATAAATAACCAAGTATAATACTTTTGTCTCATTTGTTTAACTGGATTCTGTTTTATCTACTGTGTGAAAAGCCAGTGATGTTTTAGGTCATATTTATGCAGAAATATAGAAAATTCTAAAGGGTTCACAAACTTTCAAGCACCACTGTATATAATACAAAACATTATTTTAAGTTCAAATTTGTAGGTTTATTCAAAACATCTTTGCTGGTTAATGAACTAAAACCTTGGTGCAGAGCTGTTTATTAACTGAGTTGACTGAATATGTGTATTCAGCGTTTTATAACTTCATATTTCAGGGGAAATGGCTCACATGTAAGTTCATTTACCTCCTCTGGAGTTACAGTTTAGACAGAACGACAGAGTGCAGTGTGGGATTTTGGCTGATTGCTGTTACTATTTATATTTTATTTTATTTTATGTTATTTTATTGTATTCGTGGTAAAATGGGAGGAGGGAAGTGCTTATGAATTTCCACAGAAGCCCTACAGCTCAATCGTTCCTGAAAACCCCCGCCCATCTGCCAAATCCCGCACTGAGAACAGGGAAGTAAAACGGGGCTGCGTTTTACTAGACCTTTTCCTCGACTGTATTAGAAAGTAAACGCGGCTAAGATGTGAAATACAGTGTCGACAAACAGATCGAAACATCAAGAATTTCGACTGGACATTAGGCTACTTTCAGCAATTTGCGCCAAACAACAAAGGTGAGTTTAGATCGTGTTTGTATCGATGTGGAACTGCTGATAACTAAATAAATTATTAAGTTAACCATTAGTCAAACAGATGTTTGCTGATATCTACATCTACATCCTTTAACAAGCAAAAATTTTTCTTTCTATTCCTAAACCTACGTTTATGTGGATGGTAGCGTAGACAATGCGCACCATAATCCTCATCTTGCGTCTGGCCTCACTTTTCACTCTTGCTGAATCTTCTGGTAAGTTTTTCACGGCACTGTGATGAACTGTGCGTTTATTTCTGAGCCAAATAACAAGCATACCAAGTGAGATACAAAACTAATGTCAAAGCTGAACTTACAAGTCAATCTCAAATGTAGGAATTATTGTGTATAAAGAATTTTCTTAAACTGTTACTGGCATCTCAAAAATGTTTCAGTGCCAAACCTGGACTGCATCAACAATTACGACACAGACATGATGTGCAGTTTGACAACAGACGGTTTCAGCAATTGTTCCGAATACAGTCTCAATGTGTCTCGTGATAAAGACGAGTGAGTTCATTAAACTAACTAAACATGTTTTATAGGTCTTAGTAGTGTAGGTCTGTGAGCTTTACATTATGTCTTCCTATTTTGCAGGTTGTTTACATGCCGTTTTCAGGAAATTTCTCCCCATAACTGTGAATGCACACTCCATGTGTTTAATTCATTTGTTGCTGGAGAGGATTTCAGGGCTAATCTGTTGAGGGGAGAACATATTATGTCCACTGAAATGATCTCTACTACAGACAGCAGTAAGTGATGCATAAATAAAGGAATGTTATGTTAGCCTGCCTAAAACAGTCTTTGTTTTTTTTGGCTGGCTTACATAGATTGTTTTTGAGTCACATCAGTGATCACTGCAGACATTTTCCATCGAAAACAAATACATACTAAACACTCTTACATGTAACATTGCAACCAAAACCAGTTGGGTCAGTATGGATAAATGCAAATAACAATACAGTTTTTACATTTTCATTAACGTCAATTTCATTGCAGACAGTATGAACCCAAGCTATTTCTTGTTTTGTCTGGTCAACTCCATTTCCTTTGTAACATCCATTTGTATACATTCAAGCGATGAAGTTTTTCAGGTGTTATTTTGTCCCATTCTTCATCTGGCTTTAAAATCTCAGTGTACTTTTCTGCATTAATGCTGCCAACACAGAAGTGTAAATGACCTTTGCCAAGGGCACTCGCACCATACCATGACAGAACCTGACTTTTGTGCCTGTTGCTGATAAGAGTCTTTTTTCGCCTTTTTGTCTTTGGTCCATTTCTTCCAAAGAAGGTCTGAAATACTAATTGGTCTGACCACAATACATGTTTCCACTGTGTGATGGTCCATCCCATATGCCTCCGAGCCCAGAGAAATAGGTGCTGCCTCTGGACATTTTTAACATAAGGCTTCTTTTTTCCACAGTAAAGATTTAAGTGGCATTTGTGAATGTAACTCTGTATTGTAGTGCTTGATAAAGGTTTGTTAAAGTAATCCCTTCCCCATGTGGTTCTATCAGCTAATAATGAATGACAGTTCTTGATTCAGTACCATCTGTGAGATCAGAGATCAGGTGTTCAGCTTAGGCTTGCACCCTTGCATTTTATGCACTGAAATTCCTCCAGATTCCTTGAATCATTTAATGATATTATGGACTGTAGTGGGCGAAATATGCAAATCCCTTCCAGCTGTTCTTTGAGGAACATTGTTTGTGAACATTTCAATAATTTTCTAACATATTTGTTGTCAAACTGGAGATCCTCCACCCATCTCTGCTCTTCAAAGACTCAGCCTTCCGTGGATACTGTTTTTGTACCAAATCATGAGTTGACATCACCTGTATGAAATCACATTATTATGTAGTTTAGTTTTTTTTTTCCTCATTTCTATACCTAAATTGCCCCTTTCCAAACTTTTGGAATGTGTTTCCGGCCTGAAATGCAGGAATGGATGGATTTTAACAAATTAAATCAAATTAACCAAACAAAACATGAAATATCTTGGGTCCATGCTTTCTGCAATGAAATAAAAGTCAAAGGAAATGTAAGATATTTTCCATACTGTCCCAAGTTTTTATGATTTGGAGTTGTAGTTAGCCAGTTAAAGAGCTAAAATTTTACCCTTGCTTGTCCTGGTCAGGGTTGCAGGGGAGGGCCTAAACAGGAAATCACATGCAGAAGTACAGCCTGCACTGGGTGCCAGTCCATCAGAGTGTTCACAGGATTCAAACACATTATCATTAACTGGCTCTTCCAGCAGCTGGCTCTTACCACTGAGTCACCAGAGCTGCCCTGGCCATTTATTTATTTGCTTTATATACACCAAAATGTGATTATTATGATATATTTAATATATACTCATTGACAAAAAAAAAAATGCACTCAGATAGAAGTGTCGAATTACTGCAAATATCGGCTTGCACTTGCGTCGCAGGTACATATATAAATGATTACAGCTGTAGTCTGATTAGACACTAGGTCTTACCATAAGAGGGCATAAAAGTGCTTCCTCTGCTGTGCTGTCCAATAAAAAGGCTCTCAGATGCTACTACGACTACTGATGGGGTCAATCCGATCCTATGTAGTATCGGATCTGATATCGATGTCATTCACTCATCAGATATGGCCGATTCAAATTCCATTCCACATTTTACCATGAGCACGAGGCAACTTCTGCAAACTGAGTAAGCAAATAGTATTAGCTGTTGGTTTAACGAAAATGTAGGGATGCACCGAATATTCACCAACCAAAATTATTAATTAAAATTTAAGAGTAATACTCGAAATTATGAATAATAAGTGAAAAGACAACCAGCATTGAGTGAGGTGCTATTTGAAAATGCAGCAAACGTATTTTCTGTGTGGAAGCAGTGCTCTACAGTGCGAGTGTTTTGTTCACATTTGTGCCTTGTTTTTAAGGAAATGTGAATGGGACATTTATTTAAGAGTGCTTGAACAAAACGAGATCTTGACCTGATTGCGCTAGGACTTTGCCGAGTCTTCATCAGGTCTGTCTCATTACCTAGTGAGTGCTCTTGCTGCATACTTCGAAGGGCATTGTCTTTGTAAAGCTTCCTAACCCATAATCAAACCTTAAGACTCGTTAATGAGCAAATGAGCAAAACTGTGGGCAAATGTGCCACAGGATACCATACGGAACCTCTTTGCCTTCATGCCCAACCATATCTCATCTTGTATCCAGGCTAGAGGTGACCTAACAGAGTACTAGAGCCTACTTTCAATGGTGGAATTTTCCCCAATAAACTTATCCTTTCACTCTAATATTTTAGTCACTTACATATATCATCGTTACAGTTATAAATATAACATTTAATTTGATTCCAATAAGTCCTACTTCGTGAGTTCTTTTTGTCAGTGAGTGTATATTTAAACATGCAGCATTAAAGTCTCGATGGACAGATGTTAGGTTAATAAACAGCAGTGTTATTTTTATTTTTTTCATTGTTTTGTGATTTGTTACTGAACAAAGTGACAAAAGGTCAAAGTAAGGATGCTCAGAACAAGAAATTGCTGTTAGAGTTGGTTGCAATCAGAGGAGAAGTGGCATTAAGTGAGGGGCAAAAAAAACTAATGGAATTCATAAATATGCATGCTATCCTGGTATTTTGGTAATTCTGTATGCAGGCTATGTGTAGTATTTTATTTGGCATTATAAATGGAACCTGTTATTATTTTAACACTAAATATAAACTACAAAATAATTGCATTTTGATTTTAATTACTCTTTAAAATGAAATGTTTGTTTTGCTGATAAAATGCCATGTCCATTATAGGTTGGTATAACATTTTTCAAGTTCATACATGCATTTTTTTTCTGTGCAGTTAAACCAAAGCAACCAGTCATATTGTCAGTCAAGCACACAAATACTGAAGACTTCCTTGTTACCTGGAACACCAACTATGGAAACGATAAACGTACCTTTATTGAAGGCTTGATTCCCGAGCTCACCTATGGTGTGAAAGGAAGCACACACAATGTAAGTAGTTTATAATGAACAATTATCCCATCACACATTCCACTTCACAGAAATATATGAAAATAGTGAGGCCTTTTACTTCTGCATACATAGAAGACAATTCTTTTGGTAAAAGCCCAGACTGAACATGTGATTGTGGGCAGAGAACTTCAGTCTAGTGCCACCTACACTGTGCAGGCAAGAGTGAAATCAGAACTCCGTGACCATTTCAGTGACTACAGCGAGCCCTTTGAGTTTACAACACGTAAGTAAATCCATTTTACATATTGCCTCTATTACATGTTAATGTGTAGTGTAGAATTGTGTACATTAAGACAGTTGGGTGGGGCATGGGAGATTTGCTGGTCCTCCACCGCTGTGACCTGGGGGTTGAGTTCAAGGGTCTGTGAAAGGTCCGGTTGCACCATGTATTTTGTTCTATCTTTTAATTGGTTTTAAGGTATAATTTAAGGTCCTCTAAATCTTCATCGTGGAAAAAATTCATGGAACACAAAATAACATAACCTTAGTAACAGACAAGTCTTGTGCTTTCTGAATACAGTGGTGCTTGAAAGTTTGTGAACCCTTTAGAATTGTTGTATAAATATGACTTAAAACATCATCAGATTTTCACACAAGTCCTAAATATAGATAAACAGAACCCAGTTAAACAAATGAGACAAAAGTAGTATACTTGGTCATTTATTTTTTAAGGAAAATGATCCAATATTACATATTACTGAGTGGCAAAAGTAGGATTAGCAGTTAATTTGAAGGTGAAATTAGAGGCAGGTGTTTTCACTCAATGGGATGAGAATCAGATGTTAGTGGGCAAGAACAGGGATCTATCAAAGTCTTCTCTTCACAACACGTTTGTGGAAGTGTATCATGGCAAAAACAAAAGAGATTTCTGATGAGCTCTGAAAAAAGAGTTGCTGATGCTCATCAGGCTGGAAAAGGTTACAAAACCATCTCTAAAGAGTTTGGACTCCAATCAAATTGACAGCAATCCACAGTCAGACAGATTGTGTACAAATGGAGGAAATTCAAGACCATTGTTACCCTCCAAATGAGTGGTTGACCAACAAAGATCACTCCAAGAGCAAGGCATGTAATAGTTGGCGGGATCACAAAGGACCCCAGGGTAACTTCTAAGCAACTGAAGGCCTCTCTCACATTAACATTAGCCAATGTTCATGAGTCCACCATGAGAAGAACACTGAACAACAATGGTGTGCATGGCAGGGCTGCAAGGAGAAAGCCACTGCTCTCCAAAAAGAACATTGCTGCTCATCTGCAGTTTGCTAAAGATCACGGGGACAAGCCAGAAGGCTATTGGGAGAATGTTTTGTGGCGAATGAGCCCAAAATAGAATTTTTTGGTTTAAAAGGAAAGCGTTATGTTTTGAGAAAGGAAAACACTGCAGTCCAGCATAAGAACCTTATCCCATCTGTGAAGCATGGTGGTGGTAGTATCATGGTTTGGGCCTGTTTTGCTGCATCTGGGCCAGGACGGCTTGTCATCACTGATGGAACAATGATTTCTAAATTACATCAAAGAATTCTAAAGGAAAATATCAAGACATCTGTCCATGAACTGAATCTCAAGAGAAGGTGGGTCATGCAGCAAGACAGCGACCCTAAGCACACAAATCGTTCTACCAAATAATGGTTAAAGAAGAATAACGTTAATCTTTTGGAATGGCCAAGTCAAAGTTCTGACAATCGAAATGTTGTGGAAGGACCTGAAGGGAGCAGTTAATATGAGGAAACCCACCAGCATCCCAGAGTTGAAGCTGTTCTGTACGGAGGAATGGGCTAACATTCCTCCAAGCCGGTGTGCAGGACTGATCAACAGTTACAGGAAACGTTTAGTTGCAGTTATTGCTGCACAGGGGGTCACACCAGATACTGAAAGCAAAGGTTCATATACTTTTGCCACTCACTAAAATGTAATATTGGATCATTTTCCTCAATAAATAAATGACCACGTATAATATTTGTGTCTCATTTGTTTTAACTGGGGTTCTCTTTATCTACTTTTAGGACTTGTGTTAAAATCTGATGATGTTTTAGATCATATTTATGCAGAACTTTAGAAAATTCTAAAGGGTTCACAAAATTTCAAGCACGACTGTATTTGTGCTATGATTTGGTCTGTGTGTGGGGGCCACAGAATTTCTTTCATTGTAAGTGGAACTGTAAAAGCCATGTCTAAACACAGTATGTTTTAGACAATAAGATACACTGAACAGACATGTGCAGTTGGCTGATGTCAGTTGGTACCATATGGTATCGGATGATGGCATCAGGGCATTTTTTATGAAAACATGAGTTTATCAAGTCTATACCTGATACCAGTATCCATATAATGAATCATGTACAGTATTTATAATTGTTTGTGTATTTAACATTTGTATCATGTAAATTATGTATTTGTTTCCTCAGCTTCATCTACAGCGAGCATCTTCAAAATAATCATTCCCAACATATGTATCATACTGATTGTCTGTATATGCACCATGTATTATTGTTACAGAAAGTAAGATTTTTTCAAATCGTGTTTAATAATTTTTGTCATATTTAATTGGACCGGTATTTGCTGTTTTAAAACTAATTCACTATTTTATACATCTTAAATTAAAGGATCCTAAGAGAGTGGTGGGACAAGATTCCTTATCCAAAAATAGCTACTCGTTTTGTAAAACAGGTAAGCATTGGCATTTTTTTCATCTCTCCTTTCATTCTAAATAATTGCTTTCTTGTGGTAGCACATTGACCTAGATGGCTAAAATTACAAGGTTTTAGTACAACCTGTATCTAAAATCCAAGAAAAGTACTCTGAGGTATATTATGTTGCCATTTCTGGTAATATTTGCACAAATATGTATAATAAGATTTTATAAAACATTATGATTGGTTTACAGACACTTGAATATTGTTACAGTTCGCCATAATAAAAACCAGCGAACCGTGAAAACAAAATTAAAAAGGTTTTTAGGACCCAGTGCAGTTACCTCCAGATGCAAATGGTGAACCAAAATATATAAATAAAGAAAAAGAAATACAATAAAACAACAAAGGGAAAACAAAAGCAGTGGCTGAAGATCGAACCCTGGATGGAAGCATCGGTTACCACCCGCCGTCTAAATCGAATGCGCCACTCAACCACTGAGAAAAAGAAGCAAAAAAAAAAAACGAACAAAAGGAAACACTGTAAGCGCTCGGCGCACCCAAGCTACGGTGTAATGGGTCCACGCTTGCGCAGAGCGTCGTACCCAGCGGAGCGTGTCACGGGGACTCCCTCGGCTTACAGAGCATGACACGGACACGGGGGAGGGAAAGGACGAGGCTGATTACCAGACAGCGCGGCATCCTTTCCAAGCGTGATTGCATGGGGAGTGCTACTTTTGGTGACTTAAGCCCAAAGGGCTGCCATCGAACAAGGAAGAGGGCAGGTTCACCTCGGGCGTCTAAGCTGTACAATTGCTGGAGATAATTCGCTTGATGATGCGACAACCTGACTGAGCTCAAGCGCTGGAGCATAGGCGATCACCCCAAGCGTACCCAGGCCAAAATATGAGTCGACGCTTCCCTCTAGCGTCATAAGACGGGAATCGGCGCAACTCATAACGTATATACAGTGGTGCTTGAAAGTTTGGGAAATCCTAAAAGTAGATCAAGAGAACCCAGTTAAACACATGAGACAAAAATATTATACTAATTTATTGAGGAAAATTATCACTAAAACTATTACATTTTTAGTGAGTGGCAAAAGTATGTGAAAACCTGAACCTTTGCTTTCAGTATCTGGTGTGACACCCCTGTGCAGCAATAACTGCAGCTAAACGTTTCCTGTAACTGTTGAATCCCTGCACACCTGGCTTGGAGGAATTTTAGCCCATTCCTCCGTACAGAACAGCTTCAACTCTGGGATGTTTGGTGGGTTTCCTCCCATTAACTGCTCACTTCAGGTCCTTCCACAACCATTTCGTTTGGATTAAGGTCAGGACTTTGACTTGGCCATTCCAAAACATTAACTTTATTCTTTATTCTTTATTTTCTTTAACCATTCATTGGTAGAACGACTTGTGTGTTTAGGGTCGTTGTCTTGCTGCATGACCCACCTTCTCTTGAGATTCAGTTCATGGACAGATGTCCTGACAATTTCCATTAGAATTTTCTGATATAATTCAGAACTCATTGTTCCATCAATGATGGCAAGCCGTCCTGGCCCAGATGCAGCAAAACACGACCAAACCATGATACTACCACCACCATGTTTCACAGATGGGATAAGGTTCGTATGCTGGACTGCAGTTTTTTTTTTTCCTTTCTCTAAACATAACGCTTTCCTTTTAAATCAGAAAATTCTATTTTGGGCTCATTTAGGCACAAAAACATTCTCCCAAAAGCCTTCTGGGCTTGTCCATGTGATCTTTAGCAAACTGCAGACGAGCAGCAGTGTTCTTTTTGGAGAGCAGTGGCTTTCTCCTTGCAACCCTGCCATGCACACCATTGTTGTTCAGTGTTCTTCTGGTGGTGGACTCATGAACATTAACATTAGCCAATGTGAGAGAGGCCTTCAGTTGCTTAGAAGTTACCCTGAGCCCCTTTTGTCTTTTCAACTATTGCAATCCTTGCTCTTGGAGTGATCTTTGTTGGTCGACCATTCCTGGGGAGGGTAACAATGGTCTTGAATTTCCTCTATTTGTACACAATCTGTCTGACTGTGGATTGGTGAAGTCCAAACTCTTTAGAGATTATTTGTAACCTTTTCCAGTCTGATGAGCATCAACAACTCTTATGATCAAGTATAATATTTTTGTCTCATTTGTTTAACTGGGTTCTCTTTATCTACTTTTAGGACTTGTGATGATGTTTTAAGCCATATTTATGCAGAAATATAGAAAATTCTACAGGGTTCACAAATTTTAAAGCACCACTGTATTATCTGGACTTATATTTAGCCTTCAGTACTAGAGGATACAATGGCTGTATGTAAGTTTTGGTCACGTTAAAATAATCATGGCCAATTCCTGGTTCAGTTGCTACCTGTGTGGAGTTTGCATGTTCTCTTTGTGGGTCCTGTATGGGTTTTCTCCGTATACTCCGGATTCTTGCCACATTTTAAAGACATGCATTAGGTCATTTGTAGTCTCTAATGTGTCTCAGTGTGTGTGTGTGTGTGTGTGTGTGTGTGTGTGTGCTTCCATGTGTTACCACCTGCAGTGGTTTGGTGACATGTTCAAGATTGGTTCCAGTCTTGTGTTCCATGCCTCCGGTTAGGCTCCAGCCAGCATATGACCCTGAATTGGATTAAGGGGATATGAAAAAGAATGGGGCGGCACACTGGCTCAGTGGGTAGCACTGTCGCCTCAGTGCGAGAAGGTCCTGGATTCAATCCCAGATGGAGTGGTCTGGATCCTTTCTGTGTATAGTTTGCATGTCATGCCCATATCCGCATGGGTTTATTCTGGGTGTGCCACTATCCTCTCACAGCTCCAAAATATGCTTTGGACTGTATAAATTAACCAAAGACATGTTTTAGGCTAATTGGTGTCTCTAAATTTACCCTAGAGTGTGAGTGTGTGTATGACTGTGCGAGTGTATGTGCCCTACGATGGATTGGCATCCTGTCTAGGGTTGTTCCTGCCTTGCACCCTATGCCGCCGGCTAGGCACCAGCTCTCCCATGACCTTGTCCAGGATTAAGTGGATAAGAAAGTGAATGAAGTCAAAGTGAATCAATAAAAGATTCATAATGATGGTGTTCCTACAAATTTTATACTAACATGCACATTAAACTTATATTCCAATTATTAC
The DNA here is from genome assembly GCA_025084515.1 of Ancistrus triradiatus. NCBI lineage: Eukaryota > Metazoa > Chordata > Actinopteri > Siluriformes > Loricariidae > Ancistrus > Ancistrus triradiatus. Next base: position 157,136 of record JAJAGP010001375.1, read on the forward strand.
CAGTAAGTATAAAATCTGATCGTACCAATATTTTGTAATTTTGTCTAGAGTGGTCCACAGACAGTTTTGACTGAAAAGGAAGATCATGGACATACATAACCTCAACTAAAGCTCATTGATGTTTAGCACGGTGAAAAAGGAGTGGCAGTGAGTAATCAGTGCCCTTCATAGATGAAAAAAGTGATAAAAAAGTGACAAGTTGGCACTTGCTTCTGTGTGTTCAAACACATTAACAAGCTTGGTTTTCTTAAAAACAATTTGGAATAGAGGCTACGTAGTGAAAACTGAAAGTCACTGCATATGAGCCACAGGTGTGAATATTTCACACATCAGTCTTGTTCGTCTATAATGACTCTCTACAAAATGGGACCAGCATCAGACCTGCTGAACTGGATAATCTTGTTTAGTAAACTGGATTATCAGAAGGTATTTTCTAAACTTAAGTTTATTTTGAATTTTCTCAGGTCCCTCGATTGCTGTCAATGCCAATTGATGTCTCACTTGTCCATTTTGATCCAAAACTTGACCACGATGGGGAGAAGACATGGTAATGCTTTTTGTTTTGCAACACACTTCAAATGTACTGAAGGAATACTAAGCTGTGATTTATTTTACAATCCGTTTTGCTCTTTTGTCAATAGGATCGCACCTTCTGAAGCAGATGCCATCAGTCAAAATAGTCACCACAGCCTTAAACAAGAGGGCAATTCTGGACAAGTGATTTATGCAAAGGCAGGCTATGAGAGCATTGAAGGCAACAGCAGTGAAAGCAATTCTCAGTGTGAGCTTCTTGAGGAAAATAAACCATCTAATCATCAAGAAATGCCAAATTTCAACAAAGTTCCATTAAACATGGCCAATTTTAGAATGGATAACGAGTGTAAGAATAGCTCTGGCTTGGTCAACATGACTTATTTAAAGGACATTCAGAACAATCTTGATGGACACTTGACCAGCAATTTGAGTCAGAAGTCTTTCACTACTACAAACCTGAACCCAGTGATTCAGACAGACTTTGAGTATGGCCCATGTACTGGTTGTGCAACTGAGGTCAGACCCTCCAGCAGTGAGACTGTTGTGGTTCCTGGATATGAAAGTGTTAGTGAAGTCATGGAAAGTGATAATAAATTAGAGGCAGATGCATCTGTGCGCCAAGCATTTATCAGCACTCAGAATGATGTTAATCTGAACATGCAAAAGCTAGTCTTCTACAGAAACCCGCAGAATGCTGTTCATGCTGATTCTGAAGCCATTATCCCAGCTAACAGCGAATATCAAGATTTTCAAAGCTTATGCGGAAATACAGGAAAAGTGGGCCAGAGTGTATCTCAAGTCGTTGCTGAAAACAAGAGCCATGATGATCTGTGGGAACATGATTTGTTATTAAATCATCTCTGCAATCCTGCTTTGCACATTTCTACGGGCATTCAGATCGATTGTTCATATCACAGGGTGTAATGGCACAGTCGAAAACTACATGGCCGAATGTATGTTGAGTCTCTTTGTAGCCATATTCATTGCGAATGTGTGTAAAATCAAGCACGGAGCACTGCAGTGTCTTCTCTGCTTGTACTGACAAACGTTGCCACATTTGGTTTTATTGCGCAGTCATAACATGTCATCGTTCCAGCAGTTCGGTCTGTCAAATGTGTGTCCTGCTAGAGCTGCAAGTGCTGTTATTGTGTTATGGAAATATCTAGAAGCAACAAGAGCTCAGCTCAAAGAACAGTTCAGCAGAATTCAGAAGCACGTCGCATGAAAGCTTATTAGAGAAGTGGTTTGCTGTTTTTGGATGTTGACTGTCTTGTTGAGTCCTGTCCTCAACCCGATCCAAATCTTTGGAATGAAGTGCTAACAGCATGCCAGGCTTTACCATCCAACATCATTGCTCATCCTCAATGAGCTGTAATGGCTGGTTAGAACTGAATCGCTGCATTCATGTCCCATCGCAAATCTAGTTAATGGAAAGTCTTCGCAGTAGAGTGGAGGCTTTAACAGTAAAGGACACACAGATTCCATAGTAATGCACATGGTTTTTAAATGAGATGTTCACCAAGAACATAAGGATATGATTTTTAGGTGTTCACATACCTTTGGCCATGTTGTGTATGTACAGCATAGAATGTATGTATAACCACTAAACTGCATCCGTAATCACTACTGGCTTAGTAACGCAATGATGCCGAACAGCTCAGAATTGCATTCAGATCAGATGCTTCTGTACAGATCTGTACAAAAGAGCATTAGCCAAAGGACTTGCCACAGTTTGCTGTTCCAGCAAAAGCCTTAAATTCTTATATCTATTATTTGCACAAATACTACATGTGAACAAAGTGTTTTTTATCTCGGTGTTTACAAACAGTAACAATGTGAACACACCATTTCAATTTATGTCACTTTCCTGTTGATTTTTTCTACAAATCTTGCCACACTGTAGTGTGATCTGTGAAGCTGTTTGCATGTGTTGTGAATTTTTGGAACTGAATAAAAATATAACATTCATAAAGTTGTGGATGTTTGTAAAGTTAAGTATGGGACTGTGGTAGCCTAGTGGGTAAGGTACTGGACTATGGACCACAAGGTCCAGAGTTCAAATCCCACCTGTGCCAGGCTGCCACTGTTGGGTCCTTAAGCAAAGCCCTTAACCCACAATTGCTTGGATTGTAAGATTGTATCAATTGTAAGTCGCCCTGGATAAGGGCGTCTGCTAAATGCTGTAAATGTAAATGGATGACAATCAGGTGTGAGGGGCCACCCTGTTTGGACTGTGGTAGCCTAGTGGTTAAGGTACTGGACTATGGACCAGAAGGTCCAGGGTTCAAATCCCACATCTGCCAAGCTGCCACTGTTTGGTCCTTGAGCAAGGCCCTTAACCCACAATTGCTTGAATTGTAAGACTGTGTCAATTGTAAGTCGCTCTGGATAAGGTCGTCTGCTAAATGCTGTAAATGTAAATGTATGAAAGGTTTTTTTAATAGGATATAGTGTTTAGTGTAGCTTCTCGAATTTTTCAAATTGCATACAATATTAAGCAATTACAATATTAAGCTGAAATAGATAAACTGAAATAGAAACAAATTACATAAAATACATATCATACAGTACATAGACAGTATGTGACATAACAAAAACAACATATAAAAACCTGGTAATCAGAAATATATCTTGTAAGGAAATTATTTAGTGTTGCCATGGAACACCAAACCCAACTGGATAAACCATTGCAGACAACAACCCCACAAATACTATAGTATAAAACTGAACTGTATGCTGAAGAATGACAATACAAGTAGTGTCTGTGTATTGCGTAAACCAGGAAACTGGAAACCAAATATTCCATGGAAGCATTAATGAAAGGCTTGTCTGTATTGTGCAACATGTCATTTTACCATGTCTTGTTCCGGCTTTTGTCTGTCTGTATATCAAGTTGCCATGTGAAAAGAATGTGCTGAATTTTATGAATGTTTGAGGTCAGTTTATGATACTTCTTTATTTGTGATTTTGTTTATCTTTTTACAATAGAACATTGTTTTACAAAAACCCAGGAACAACCTGGCAACAGTGGTAAGATCAATCTCCCTAAACATTATAAACAGGAAACCATGGGAAGACCAATACCTAATAGGAAACCTGTCCTGTTTTGAGGCCACATTAAAGACTGAATATTTGTTAGATTAATTCATAATAGCTATCTGGCTGAAGTTTTAGTACATTTTAAAAAATGTAATCTGCAATTTACTACACTAGATTAGCTGAGAATTTCAGCAAAATTATCTTTTGATAGCATATATGCTGTCCAAATTACATGCTAGCTAGACAGTTGTTTTGCCCCTTTGCTATACTCCGACAAAAAATAACTCGCCAAGAAGAAGTTGTTAGAATTGAATGAAACTATATATATATATATATATATATATATATATATATATATATATATATATATATATATATATATATATATATATATATATATATAGTTTTGAATGTAATGCTGATATATGGAAGTGATTACAATATTAGAAAGAAAGCATAAGTTTATTGGGATAAACTGTAGAATTGAAAGGATGCTCTAGTACCCTGTTGGGCCACCTCTAGCCTGGGTATGAGATGAGATCATGTTGGGCATTGGAGGCAATATAATACCATATGGTATCCTGCAGAACATTTGCCCACAGATGTTGCAGCTGGGCCTGTAGATCCTGCACACTTGAAGGCTGCTGAAGCTGGTGTCACAGCTGGTGCTGTAAATGCTCGATTGGCAATATAGCTGGCAACCAGGCAGGCCAAGTAATTGTTGCAATCTGGCAGAGACAGTCCTGGGAAACCGTTTCTGTGTGCCCAAGCATACTGAAAAATACCAGTTGGAAGTCCTGCCATGAGAGACAACACATAGCCAGAGGATGTCCTGTACATATCACTGAGTTGTTAGTGTTTCTCGTATCACTGCTAGGGGTGACCCAACTGTCGTATGCGATGGCTCCTCAGATCATTACACCAACAGTTGGGGCAGTGTGTCACTCCACAGCAAAAGACAGGATTGAAGTGCTCACCACAAGGCCTCCATACTCGAACCCGACTATCATCGGATCCCAAAGAGGGCCAGGATTTGTCTCTAAAGAGCTACAGTCCGTGGCAGTCCAAGTTGCTCGTTCATGACACCACTGCAAATGAAGGCAGCAGTCAACATTTCTATCTTGGTGCGTTATTTTGTTATTAGTGAGTGTATAAACACAGCATTTACTGCATGAAGCATTTCATTCTGTCTGATTCATTTGATGTGTCAGAACAAAGAAATCAGCAAACCTCAAAACTCCAGCCCCTCATTTCACCATGAAGTGTTAGTGTTCAGATTCACTTAAAAAGACTACTCACTTGATCGCAATAAATCAACTTTATTTATCTGCAACAAAACGTTATGTGAAGTGTTTTATGAATAACGCTGAGCAGAGTCTTTGTTGGCATGCAAGTCCAGGTTGAGAGTTGATTCCCTAGTGTGCATGTCCGAGTTGCAAGTCAGTAAATTAGAGTTAGCCAGTATTCCCATTTCGAGTAGCCAGTGCTTAAAATTCTGACCAAGAATATGAAAATGATGTAAGCAATTAACAGCTGATACTACTCAAGTACAGTAGAGTTGAAACTGACAAATCAGCAAAATGTAACTGTAAGATGCTCTCAAACTTTAAGACTTATGGTTAGAATGTGATGTCACTCAGGTTTGTGTGACATTAGACAGGTAAATTATGGTAATGGAACAGTGGGTTATCTGAAATTTGAGTAGTGTTGAAAAAAGTTAGGTGATTTTGCTCAGATCCTCCAAAAAGTTCAGAAACACCACAATAGGTAGGCTGAGATAAAACCACAAAATGGCTAGGGAACTGATACATGGAAATTTTTCAACCAAGAAAGTAAGGAAGTAGAACGCTGTGACCATGGCTGTAATAAGAGAACACAGGTAAATAGAAGTAAATAAACAAACGTTAACAAGGTAAATTTCAAAGAACAAGTGTGACCAGACTAGTCACAGGTGCTACCAATGATCAGAGCCATGGTCAGGGCAGAGATGGAGCGTAACTGTGTTTGAAGTGGCATTCTTGTACATACACTTGTACAACGAGATATTGACACTGAGTTACTGAATATTGATGACTCTTCTCATCCGCTGGGGCATAAATATGACGTGATACAGAGGCCAAATTCCCTTAGCCATTCATCAACATGTTAAGGTTTAGAGAATACACAAACAGAATGAAAACAAAAGTGTTAACCTTCATAAAGCAGCCAGTGACTATTAAAATAGCTACAAGCCTGAAAACTGTTAGGGAAAAACCCACTGTTAGGGAAATAATTGAGACATTTCATGAACTTGTCACAGTGATGATGCAAGTGTATTTATGTAGCATTTTGTATTCACCAAATATACAAATCTGAAGCCATCTCCATGTCATGTTTTTTTCATCTAACCACAAATGTAAGCACCAAGAATTCAATATTCTACTACTACTGATATTGAAATCTTGAATGAATAAATCGTCTGAGTTTTTAGTGACAAACACTTAATGTTGGCTAAGTGTTAAATGATGTATGGCTATCCAAACAAGAAGCAAATTCCCACTGTTAAGAATGGTGGAGGATCTACAAAGACACTGCAGTGCTTTCCTCCAAAGGAACAAATGTAAGAACCCTCTTAGGGTGCATGGCATCATGGACTATGAGAAGAATTGTACATCCATATCCACACAAAGCTGATTCAGTGACCCCAGAATCCAGACTCTGACATGATCGTCCCAGTCCCCTGACTTAATTTGTGAGTAACAAGGAGAGTATACAAAATAGTTTTTTATTTATTATTTTCTTTGAATAGAGTTACTTCCATTAATGTTAAACTTATGTACGTATCTGATTGTGATATTAATCAAATTAAACACAAAGCCATCTTTAAAAATGCTGCCAATAATGCTGAGGCTGTATACAACATACTTTACCAGTACATACAGTGTACAGTACTACATTCAATTCCTCTACATAGTAAGCAAATGACCACGTGACTAGAGGATGGTTATGGGTGCAGTTTCCTCTTAAATACCACATGCCACTGCATTTTTGTGCACATATTTTAAATGCAAATGTCTCACCTATTGGAATTTGCAGCATAAATATAGTAATTTCCTTGACTATTTTTAGCCCATTTAGGTATGAAGTTCAGATGAACTATTTCTAAAAGGAACAATGTAGTATTGTGTAATTTAAGGTAACTCAGGAATTAATTAATGAAAATGTATTGCATTATCAAATAGACGTTCACCACATTAGTTACAAAATTAAGATGAACGGGATGTGATCAGAACTTGATGTCACAGTTATATGTATAGATTACAGGACATTTTGAACACAGTTTATGATGTGAAAGGGACAGAATTTTATGCTTTTTTACTGCAACATATAATTAGCATATCAATTTCAGTAAGTTTAAAATGATTACCGTATTTTCCGATTTGATTCGTTAATGTTGAATTCTCTCGCAGCTGCTCTATGTCCATGTTGTACTACGTGACTGATAGCGCTGAGTTTGAAATCCGCTTCGAAAATAAATGAATGAATGCACGTACCCTAATGCTGAAGCACATACCGTATTACTCAGCGATGTTTCCTGACTACGGTGGCCGTAAGCTTCGTAACTTACCAAGGCCGTGCTAAAACATTTTGACAGATTTATGAGCGCCGTGTACCATCTACAATCGGTTTTAGGTCAGAAGGCTCAACCAGAATTAATCCATACGTTAGACCCACCGCATTTAAAGGCGCAGTGTCGATTTTTAAGAAAATTAAAGGATTTTTAAGTGCGCCTTATGGTCCGAAAAATACGGTAAATCAGAGAAAAATACAAAACAGAAGCATTTTCACTAGTGGATGGTCTCAAACCTTGAGCCTTCACAGTCTGTAATTAAACGATGCTTCTGTTGACAGAACTCCTAAAATGTACCGTGCTATAATTCTGAACACCTGTATAATTTGACAGCACCATAAAATATCTACTCCCAAACCCATTATTTTAATGTCAGTGTCACACAATTGAACTTTTTTTGTGTTTTTTTTCAGTAAAGGTGTGTACGTTTGAATGGTTTAATTACATTCAAGGCTTTTAGGGCTGAAATAAAAAAATCAATACCCCACTATCTATATGTGACCAACATTCATCCAGCCACTAGAACATAAACGGGCTCAGTTCTTTCATGTTGTGGGTTGTCTTGCGCCACATTAAGACGCATATTAAGAGGTCCGTTAGATGCGTTTGCTGGAACATAGAGGCTCATATTTCTTCTTCGTTATGGATTAATTGTGAAAATACTAAAGTCAAATGTGGATAACATCTTTTTCCTGGCAAATGAACAATACGGAGGGCATGACTGGGCTTGCTTTGCATTGAAACAGCTAATTGGATTTGGGCCAGCGTACATGTAGTGTCTTTTTCTTTGGGCAGACTTCTTGAAACAGAGCGTATCACTGGTATGATAAATCACTGAATCAACAGCAGCTTTTCACACACACTCACATTGGGACACTTTAGACATGGCAACTGACTTTACAGTTCTTTGTAATTGCGTGCAGAAACAGGAGCACCTAGAGAAACCCCACACAGACACAAGAAAAAAAAACTCCATACAGGCTGAAACTTGAACCAAGTTCTCAGGTGCTGAGGTGAGCACACCAACCACGGCACCACCTTGCCATCATTGTTGACATCAGTCATGCCCTGTGCAGATTTGACAGTCCATAAATAAATGGATGAGACTTTAACCCATTTAGTCCCATAGGTCACTGATTACCATAAGTCACTGAATCATCAGCAGCTTTCCATGACTGACATTCCAGAGCAACAAAAAGACCTACAGATCTCTCACTACGATCAACAAGATTCTGTTCACCTTCTAGGGCAGTGAAGACTTATACTGCTGCTTTGTACATGTTGTTAATGCAATGTAATAATACTATTGCCTTGTCTCCTAAAGATGACTTCCCTGTGGTGAATGACACAGGTATATCACAGGGTCGTTACCTGTTTTATTCACTTCTCATCAAGTATATAATTCTCATATAATTTCAGCATCAAGTAAGGATTACTGAATCTGAAAAAATAACGCATACGACGTAATGCATAATAATGCATCATAAGGAGATCGTGGCAGCCAGATACTGTCATGATACCACAGTACATTTATGTACATTATTATTACATTACCAAAGGTGTAGCTGTAACTGTACTGTAGCGCTGTATATTACAATTTTTTCCAACATGACTGTTTTATTAAAATACTCCACTAACTTTCACTCATGTCTCCAAACAAGACTTATCAACTGATACCTAAATTTTGATTAAATGGTGCATCGACAATGCTAATGTACTCAGCTGTATAGCTCAAATTAATTATGCTCTCCTCCTTATAAAACTGTAATGTGGCTGTCACTGGGGAAATCTGAATGTTAATGCTACTTCAGACTTGAGATTTTATAAGATCTGACAGCCAGCTGTCTACTGGTATATAGGAGTTTATACTGTCAAGAAATGTATCGCACTGTGGAACTGTCTTTTTCACATGGCATTAACAGTTTATATAGACATTTTAGAGATTAAATGAGAACTTCTCTACAGTGCAAATAGTATATGCAGTACTATTACTAGTCTTGTGCATTTACAAGTCTGCTTAGACTATTTATTCACAAAATGTACTAACTATACTCCCTCAAATGTTTAGTAATAAGTAGCATTTAAGAAAATGCACAGTGAAAAATAAGCACATCAAAAAACTTTGAAACACTCAGCCACTGATCTGCAGTAGTTCTTTACCATCCCATAATGCAATGTATCTATTGTTTCTAAATCCATTAGCTGAAAGCATAAACGCAGCCATTAACTTTAATTACTGGGCGCCGATTTAAACTGTTCCTGTGTCGATGTTTTAACTGCAAATGCAGTATGGATTAAGGAACCCCAGTTTTTACAGCCTTAATATAGAGAAATCAATATCCCATTATCTATATGTGTCTATGGGACATTTATATGGCCAATAGAACATAAAACGCTTTCGGGTCATCCCTGAGAACTAATACTCAAAATTGTTTATTGTGTCTAAGCATTCATTGCTAGTTTTCTAATATTTTTATTATTACATTTTATTTCCTTCATTTAACAATAAGTAGATTTTCACGACACCTGCTGGTCACACTAGGTAGTGCCAATCACAACGCCGAAGAAGCTCTTCGAATACACTGTACATGTATGGGGGAAAGAACCGAGTCCCACTGTAGAAAAAAAAGAAATTAAAAACACAATGAATATTCAGACCTTTAGATTTTAATAAATATTATGATCTATTTAAACCCAAAGCCTTAATTGATATTTATATTTATACTGATCTCTGTTAGGACGTGAACAAAATTGGAAGATCTAAATTTAGTTGGCTACTTTCATTTGTAAATAAAGAAAAAACGTAAAAAAATGCAGCCCCACGTTTTCATGCTAACAAAACGCAGGTTTTAGTCCATAGGCAAACCTTAATTGATGCACACTCCTGTATTGTTGAGCAGGAAGTGAGACTTCGTGGTGAGTTTTTTTTGGAAGAAATGCACGCCATGTGCCAGATCAAAGACAAAAAGGATGATCCAGACTGTTATCAGCAACAAGTCCAAAATCCAGGCTCTGTCATGGTATGGGGTTGGGTCAGCGCCCTTGGCAAAGGCAATGTACACTTCTGTGATGCAGCATTAATGCAGAACTGCAAAAATTTTAGAGCAACATAAGCTACCTTCAAAACGACATCTTTTCCAGGGATATCCATGCATCAAGACAATGCAAAATCACATACTGCACACATCACAAAGGCATGAAGAGGGTACGAGTACTGGATTACTTACAATTGATACAGTCTTACAATCCAATAAATTGTGGGTTAAGGACCTTGCTCAAGGACCCAACAGTGAGAGCTTGGGATTTGAACCCTGGACCTTCTGGTCCACAGTCCAGTGCCTTAACCACTAGGCTATCATAGTCCCTGTCCCCAATATGTATATATAAAAAATGCGATGACCACTTGGTATCCTCTGTGCCAAAACATCTTTTAAGTGTTCTGACCAGGTAAGGTGACATTACAAAGTGATAAATGCTTTACCATCCCAACTTTTTGAATGTGTTAGAGGCATGAAATTCAGGAATGGATGTTTATTAACAAATGAAAAGAAGTTGACCAGGCAAAACATGACAAAACATGAAAAACCATGAAATATCTTGGGTTCATACTGCCTGCAAATGAAATAAGTCAAATGGGATGTAAGACACAGTGATATATGCTGAAATATGTTGATGGTTGTTCTTTGTTCATTCTGTAAGGGTTTGATATGTAAAATAGTCACATCTGAATGTAATAGAGCATTCTAGTGGCATTGCTGGGTAGTGCCAGTGACAGAGTTTTAAATGTGTTAATAACTGGGCTGGGATTTATGAGAAGGTGGATGACTGCATAAGAGACATGTATTACTTCAGTACAGCAACAGTTTATCCCACCTGTCATAATAACTATAAAATGCAATTTTCCAAATACTTTTACATAAAATTTAAAAGATCTTTAAAAGTTCTATGATTATTTCAAAGGATTACTAATAACACTGATTTGAATGTTTTCATGTGTGGGAAAAATTTGGGTTTAAATGGGTTAAGATTCACAACAAAAAGCTCAATCATCTCTGTCCTCAATCTAAAAATCTGATTTTAAGTCATTTCCAAAAAGGACAGTAAATGGGTGATGATTAGGAATGGTAAGTAGTCATTTTTTAAGTATTACTATTTTTTTAATATGCCAGTTCCAATAGAAATGCTCACAATAAAATGTATAGAAATAGTGTATTATGACATCAGTTTGAATCCTTTCCTGTGTTGCAATAATCCTCTTTGCAATGTCAATTATTCATTGGACATGACATTTATTTCTTAAACTTATTTATTAAAATGACATAGCAAGGAAAGATGGCTGTCACAGGTATATACAGTATACATTTTACATAAAATAAGCCAAATCTGAAAAGTCTCTGATGATTGTCATTTTACATTAAACTGAAACACTATCATAGGGTGGAATACATAGAGGCAAGGAACTTAAATATTAACAAAAATTAACTTAGTTACTTATTAATTATTAACTATATTAACTGTCCAATTAGTGATGTACTAATTAAAGTAGTAATCAGAGTTTAACAATGTACTGAAGGATGTACTGTTAAACTGATAAATTCAGGCATGACTTTATGATGCTTAACTAACAATCTAAAGTTTGCTTTCAGTATAAACAGACACTGTGCATTAAATAAACCTATATGCTTTTAATAGGTTTACCAGTTATCACACTGACATTTATACATTTTCAAAATACTGAATTATGGTATTTCATTGTAATGAATATGACATTGATTTATATAAATCCAGTGCATTTGTGCCCTTGGTAATTGTTGTCACCACAGGTCAATTACTGGGACACTATTGCACAGCACAACAAAAGGAGCTTTTTGTATTTCAAGTAATGAATAAATAATCTAAAGGTTCTATGTTGGTTGGAAACATGATATCACAATATTGATATGGTCGTATACACCGATCAGCATAACATTAAACCACTGACACTGACAAGTGATTAATGTTGACAATGTGATGTGATGCTCTGGGCAATGTTCTGCTGGGAAAACTAGTTTGACACATAGTACCTACCTAAACAATTTTGCAGACCAAGCACACCAGTTCAGGGCAGCGGTATTCCCTAATGGCAGTGACCTATTTTAGCAGACCAAACACTCTGCCATAATGTTAAAAACTCTTCAGGAATATTTTATGAAACATAACTAAAGGTTCAAGGTGTTGACGTGGCCTGGAAATTCCCCAAATCTCCATCTGTGGGACGGCTGGCCAAACAAGTCAGATCCATTGAGGCCCCACCTCGCTGCTCACCTGAGTCAAACATTGACTCCTGTTTCTACATCTTTTTTATTTCATTTTCAATTTTGAGGGCATACTGCTTTGAGTTTTCTATCTTGACACTTTGATGTCTTACTTGGCCTACCCATATGATTTCATGTTGTAACCTTCCCACTTTGTTTATACTTGCATCATATTTTAGACACAGCTGACTGGGAACAAAATATTTTGCCACACTGGGTTGGATTTTCTTCTTGAAGGAGTTCAAGTTTCAGTTCAACTCTTCAAATTTCATGCTGGGGCCATGTTTTCTGTCAGTCAAGTCCCACAGCTCGTTCAAGTCTGTAAGCACTCGCTTTTAATTACAGACTACTACCATCAATTTAAATGATATCATTATTTTTTAGATATGCTTCACAAAGTTAGAATGTTTAGCTATTAAACAAAGATTGTTTAGTGACAGATCTGCGATTCGTTTTTTTGCTACTAAGTAAATAAGCTTTGTGAACATCCTAAAAAAATTCCATATTTTTACCATGGGTTGTACCTATGGCTATTCTGTGTATAAATGAATGGCAATTACAAAAACCCTGAGAGAGAAATAACTATATAAAATGTTAACATCTAACTCAGTGGTACTCAAAAGAGTTTTTCTTTAATAACATTTGATTTGAGTAACTAATACATAATATTAGTAGCTAATAGTAGTTGTTAAATGCCTGGCAAAGGCCAAAGCAAGTCATGCATTTGAAGAGGAAGCACTGAACTGTGAAAGTCAAATGTCAAAATTCAAATCTGCCAAAATAACTGTGGTTAAGGAAAAAGAAGAACAGTAAACTCAGTGGTGAACCATTCTGTTTGGTTGATGTTGCTGTGCCAAACGTCAGAGAACAATAACTATTAAACATTTACATGGGCATAAATGTTAAATAAGTAAGTACATTATTTAGTCAGCCTCTGATTGTGCAAGTTCTACTACTTAGAAAGATGACAGAGATCTGTAATTTTCATCATTTTGTCTCTTCAACTATGAGAGACAAAACGAGAAAGCAAATCCAGGAAATCACACTGTAGGGTTTTTAAATAATTTAATTGGTAAGTATGGTGGAAAATTAGTATGTGGTCAATAACAAAAGTTCAACTCAATACTTGACAGAGCTCAAATGTTTCCTGTGAGTCTTCACCAGGTTTGCACAAACTGTAGCTGGTACTTTGGATCATTCCTCCATGCAGATCTCCTCTAGAGCAGTGATGTTTTGGGACTGTCACTGAGGGCAACACCGACTTTCAAACTTCAACTCCCTCCACAAATGTTCTATGGGGCTGAGGTCTGGAGACTGGCTAGGCCACTCCAGGACCATGAAATGCTTTTTACGGAGCCACTCCTTTGTTGCCCGAGTGGTGTGTTTGGGATCATTGTCATGCTGGAAGACCCAGTCATGTTCCATCTTCAATGCTCTCACTGATGGAAGGAGGTTTTGGCTTAAAGTCTCACGATACATGACCCCGTTCATTGTTCCCTTAACACGGATCAGTCGTCCTGTCCCCTCTGCAGAAAAACAGCCCCAAAGCATGATGTATCCACCCCTATGCTTCACAGTAGATATGGTGTTCTTGGGATGCAACTCAGCATTCTTCTTCCTCCAAACATGACGAGTTGAGTTTTTACCAAAAAGTTCTATTTTGGTTTCATCTGACCACATGATATTCTCCCAATCCTCTTCTGGATCATCCATAAGCTCTCTGGAAAACTTCAGATGGGCCTGGACATGTACTTTCTTAAGCAGAGGGACACGCCTGGCACTGCAGGATCTGAGTCCCTCTCGGCGTTGTGTGTTACTGATCGTAGCCTTTGTTACTTTGGTCCCAGCTTTCTGCAGGTCATTCATCAGGTCCCTCCGTGTAGTTCTGGGATTTTTGCTCACCGTTCTCATGATCATTTTGACCCCACAGGATGAGATCTTGCGTGGGGCCCCAGATCGAGGGAGATTATCAATGGTCTTGTATGTCTTCCATTTTCTTACAATTGCTCCCACAGCTGATTTATTCACACCAACCTGCTTGCCTATTGTAGATTCACTCTTCCCAGTCTGGTGCAGGTCTACAATTTTCTTCCTGGTGTCCTTCGACAGCTCTTTCGTCTTGGTCATGGTTGAGTTTGGAGTCTGACTGTTTGAGTGTCTTTTATACAGATAACGAGGTCAAACAGATGCCATTAATACAGGTAACAAGTGGAGGACAGAACAGCTTCTTAAAGAAGAAGTCTGTGAGAGCCAGAAATCTTGCTTGTTTGTGGGTGACCAAATACTTATTTTCCACCATGATTTATAATTAAATTATTTAAAAATGCTACAATGAGATTTCCTGGATTTTTTTTATCATTTTGTCACTCATAGTTGAAGTGTACATATGATGAAAATTACAGACCTCTCTCATCTTTCTAAGTAGGAGAACTTGCACAATAAGTGGCTGACTAAATACTTTTTTGCACCACTGTACATTCATACCTGTTATCCAAACTCCTATTTTCTGAATTGCAGCTAAAATGAGTGAGGTATTTTAATTCCCCAACCCACTATCTGAACCACTACCCTGCTATAACAAATACGGACTGGAACATATGAATGTTTCCTCCCTTCCACCTACACCCTTCATTTTTTGTAAAAAAGGTATGACTACCACTGATCTAGTTATTATGTAGATCTAACTATGCAGATTAGTAAAGAGAGCAATGTTAATAATTAATTTCAGTCATTAACAGAGAATTCTTCTGATCATATTAATATACTTAATCCTGCAACAAGTCAGACTACACTAAATTGTATAGCTAACAGTTCTAAATTCACAAATTAATATTTAGTGAGATTTCTTTGTCTGATATAAAAGATAATGGTATATGAAAGAAAAATAATAAGCTAATTCCACCTCAATGCTAATAAAGCATAACTGAGTACATGACTGAATATAAGTGTTAATAATAGCAGGAAAATTAATTAATCGTTTCCATACCAGTACATGTCAAGTCTTTCAAAGCATTTATATTTAACCTAACCATTACTAACTGTCAGTAACAATCAGTAATATGTTTAAAATCATAATAATCAACCAAAACTGTCCCATGCTGTGTCCTATAACAACCACTTGTACACAACATTGCCTACTACCACCTTGTATCACCATATTTAAAATATGGACTGCATTTTGGATGATCATCAATGGTCTAAGCAATGTAGCCTGGAGAATCAGGCTACACAAATAGTGCAAATACAGTGCAAATTTTGCACTACAAAACATTTACCAATTGTCAAATCAAAGAAAAGTCAAAAAAGCTAGAAATCTGGCAGATCAGCTGAGGTGGCTGGCATTCTCTCCACCACGAAGAAGAACAGCGTGCCAAAGAAGCCCAGGATAACCATGATCAGGAGCTGCCAGCTCAGCAGCAGGTAACCACTGTAGAAAAACGCCACTGCTGCAGAGACAGACTGACAGGGAAAGACGTGTTTTACTGGCAATAGGATCAGTAATGTGACGTAAAGGAAAATGCCCAATAAAGTTGTTTGTTATAAGAAAATACTAGACACAACAGTGCAAAACAGCCGAGCTTCTGTATGATTTTCACCTCACTTTGGTAGGTGTTTAGTAAGACCTTACCTTATAATACACTGTATTATAAGACTGCACTACATTGTATAGCCATACATGGACATCCAAAAATTAAATCCCACAACATGGTATTAGTGTGGAGTTTGCTGACACAACAATCTTCTGTCAGTTTTCTAAAAAGGTGTTCCTCTAGATTTTGGAATATTACTGCTATTAATGCTTGACAACACTCTTGGAATTCCAATTCTGATGGTGTCTGATGGAGTTACAGTCAGGGCTCCGTGCAAGTCAGCCAAGTTTTGCATTAAATCATTTGTTTATGGATTTTGTTTTAGGGGATCAGAGCAAAACACTGATAAACGGCCTTGAAGGTGTCACACTGAGAGTCACTCCATGGACAAAAACCATCCTGTGAGTTTAAGGTGGTATTAACTTCAGGCTTCTGCAGATGGTGTTGCATGAGCTATAAATAACTGTGAGGTGTGGGCTGGGATTCAGAGAATGAGAAGAGGTGTTACAGTGCAGTGAATGTCTCGTCCGATGTGTGGAAAATGGGTCACAAAGCAGATGTTAATGATTGGCAGAAAGAAGTGATTGCATTTGGGCATACCAAAGGCCATAGTCTGAAAGAAGTTTTTAGGTACATTTCAGTCACCTGTGACTATTTTTTGTCTGGTGAGTATATTATGAACTTTTTAACAATGAGTATGGCTTAAAAAACAGAGACTAACTAGAAGGGATGTTCAAAAACATTTAGATACAGTGGTGTGAAAAAGTGTTTGCCCCCTTTCTGATTTCCTATTTTTTTGCATGTTTGTCACACGTAAGTGCTTCGGAACATCAAACCAATTAAACTATTAGTCAAAAACAACACAAGTAAACACAAAATGCAGTTTTTAAATTATGGTGTTTATTGTTTATTATTAAGGGAGAAAAAACCTACATGGCCCTGTGTGAAAAAGTGATTGCCCCCTAAACCTAATAACTGGTTGGGCCACCCTTAGCAGCAACAACTGCAACCAAGTGTTTTTGCAATAACTTGCAATGAGTCTTTTACAGTGTTGTGGAGGAATTTTGGCCACTCATCTTTGCAGAATTGTTGTAACTCAGCCACATTGGAGGGTTTCCAGCATGAACGGTCTGTTTAAGGTCATGCCTTTTTAAGGAAATCAGGATGGGGGCAAACACTTTTTCACACCACTGTACATAGTGTCTGTTTACTTCATAGCTCCCTTTGCAATAAAGCAATTTTCAGGGTCTGTTTGAGTAGCAAAATATACCAAATCTGCCAGTAACATTTTAGAGGTCCTGTTAAAATCTGAGAAAAAATTATATGTTGTCATCTTTGGTTAAAATAACAAAATAAAAATAAACCGTACTCTTACAGGTTTGTTCAGATACAATGCTTTATTTCTATGGTATGTATATGGTTTGTAAGCTGAATCCCAAGTGAGTTGCTAAATTAAATACAACATAATGGGTGCACATATGGCACTGCACTGTTCAAGGTCTGCCTTATATTTTCTGTGTTCTCCAAACAAGATAAATTTCATTTTCTTTTTATTTATCAATGTGACAGAAAAAATATATGCATCTAGCATAATATATATGCATATAGCATTATAATATGCATCTAGCATAAAACATTCTTAACTCTTGTTGTAATGGTGAATACATTTTGAGAGTAGTCCTCAGGAGGAGTGTGAGGAGTTAAATCACCTGCCAGTCAATCATAAACAAGGAAAAGGAATAGCAATAATCTCAGTGGGGAACCCCACAACCCATTCTGCTGTGCTAAACTTTGGAGAACAAGAATTGAATGTTACTATATATATATATATATAAATCTTAGCAAGCAAATTCATTCACACCCTGCTATCCGAACTCCCATTTTCTGAATTCCTATAATGTGTCAGATATTTTAACTCCCCAACCTACTCTCTGAATCACTAACCTGCTTTAACAAACAGAGACTGTGGCAAAAACAGAAGAATATATCATTCTGAATCAGTTCTTACTTCCTCCTGCATCTTTCACTTTTAGTCTGTGGTTAGTTATGAGGGGTTTGTTATACTGTAACACCAAGCACTAGAACAAACAGCAATGAGAGAGTAGAGAACATGCAAAACCACATGGTGCTACATGCAATGATGAGACTCTGCCTAATAAAAAGCAAGCCCTACCCGGAGATAACAGGCAGAGAGGAGGACCAAAAGTTCCCTGCACCAATATATTGCTGACATAATTGAAAGTTGGTGCGGTTTTAAATATACAGGAAGTAGGTAGAGATTTCCTCATAGGCAATACTGAATATTGGGCTCCCATCATCTGAATATTCCTTATGCAAACCATTTCGAATTAGATACATTTGGACAATGGAGTTTGATTGTAGCTTACATTTTGCTTTAGAAGATACTGCCTCCAAAGCATTGTAGCTGTTGTGTGTGAGCAGGATTTGAGTTAACATAAACATTTTTGTATGAGAAAAAAAAATCTGAATTAATCCCGTTTGAGCTCTTCCTTTTAAATATCACCATATATGTTTCAATTAATCTTTTCAAATCTGGGAAAATGCATTCAGGACTTACCTGCACAAACTTGAAGATGGCAAAGGCTGGAGCACTCTGTTCTGTGTAAAGTTGGCCTAACACACTGTAAAGCTGTGTGTTGAAGCAGCTGTCCCCAAGCCCGAGCAAGAAGCTACACAGCATGGCGATGGGCACACTATAAGAAAACAGAACACTTTTATAGATCCGTAAAACAAAGACAATCTCAAAGAGTAAGGTCAGCCATCTCTATACCTTGGTGAGAGAAAAGGGCTGTGCTGTGTGCTGGTTTCAAAGACCACTGGAGCATCATTTGGGATGCTGAGGAAGATCAAGAAGAAGGCCACAAAATGCACCACCATTCCTAGAAATACAACTGATGTGCGCCTGAAATGGTTGTTCTTCAATACAAGGCCAAACAATCCTCCACCTGAAAGGGGACAAGCCAAGAATGTCCATGGTCAACCTCAAGTCCAGCTTAGCTTGTCTATATACTGGTCTAGGGTCGGGATTATTTAAGTTGCTTGTAATATTCAAGGAATAATTCAACTACAGTCTACCCTCAACATTCATGGGTTTCACTTGATTTTGAATATCTGCACGTTTGTCATCAATGACTAAATAGTTTTGCAGCCTACTGCAGAAAATGTCAGGTGATATTAATCCCATATCATCACATCTCTTCTTCTTTTCCGCTTATCCATTTCAGGGTCATGATGGCAGCAGGGCAAGCAAAGAAGCTCAGGCATCTCTGTCCCCGCGACTGCTACTAAGTCCTCCTGGGGGATCCCCAGCTGCTCACAGGCCAGCCGAGAAGAATATAAATCCCTCTGTGGTTCCTGGGGCCTACCCCGGGGTCCCCTCCCCCAATTGGACTGCGTTTGGGGGGAAAAAAAAAAAAAAAAAATACCCCTCCCAGTAGGAGTTAATCCATCCCGTTGCATCTTATATCAGTTGACTGCTATCATATCAATAGATTTTTATATATATATATATATATATATATATATATATATATATATATATATATATATACAGATAGATAGATAGATAGATAGATAGATACATAGATATATGATAACAGCTTGTACCATTTCGTCTGTAATTGCTATTACTATTAAAAACTTTTTTATGATGAGAAAAAACTCCATCTTTCATTTTGAAGTGGCTCGAAACTCCCATTAATATATGCACTTAATGCAATTTTTAAAGCTATAATAATTGTTACTTACCAACTATCTCTCCAACTCCCACAACAATTCCTGAAATGCCAATCAGGGCTTTGGCTCTGTCTCCAAATTGACTGGTAGCACCAATGCAAGTTCCATATACACCACTATAAAAAGACAGTTCCAGACCTAGGTGGATGGGACACTGCTATCACTAATTACTTTAAATCAAATATAACAAGTGCACGGAAGAATGAATTACTAATTTGAGGAAATGTACCAAACTTACCACTGTAAGCCATGCAGAAGCTTAGAAAAAGTATAGTTTTTGAGCTAAAAAGCTGCAAAAGGGTTTCTGAAGGAAAACACACAGAAATAAATAGTCAAACATCAAATATGTTTTAATAGTATTACAAAAAAAAACCTACACTGTCACAGGAATGCTCAGTGAGTGAACACTGACTCTACATTTTACATTAGAATGAAATGATTGCAAATGCAAACAAAATGAAGTTACCAACTAAAGTGACCAATTTTTATTTTTGTCCACATTTTGACCCCACTTTTTCCTGGTCAGAGTCATGGGGACTCTGAAACTTATCCCAAGGTGCAGGCACTTAGGTTATCCTGGATGGAACGCCAGTCCGAGGGCTGGGCAGGGGTCACTGCTACAACGCTCGGAAGCGATCCCCTTACTGGTCTCTTCTCCTTCGGATGTAGTCAATTGTATCTTGACATGATTCCCAAGCCACTGAGACTAAAAACCTAGGTCCCTTCGGTGGTAGGCTAGGGCCCCCCAGTGGCCTCTTATTTTGTCTTATTTAAACTTGAAATTGATTTCAGTAGACACTCACCAAGCACTGTCATTTAATCCTCAAATGGACAATATAATCCAGTGACCAAATACAGAGGCACTTACAGTGGGGCAAAAAAGTATTTAGTCAACCACTGATTGTGCCTGTTTGAGGCTGTGGACAGGTGTCTTTTATACACATAACGAGGTCAAACAGGTGCCATTAATACAGGTAATGAGTGGAGGACAGAAGAGCTTCTTAAAGAAGAAGTTACAGGTCTGTGAGAGCCAGAAATCTTGCTTGTTTGTGGGTGACCACAAACCACGATTTAAAAATTAAATTATTTAAAAATCCTACAATGTGATTTCCTGGATTTTTATTTCTCATTTTGTCTCCCATAGTTGAAGTGTACCTATGATGAAAATTACAGACCTCTCTCATCTTTGCAAGTAGGAGAACTTGCACAATCAGTGGCTGACTAAATACTTTTTTGTCCCACTGTATATCTCTTTTTATACAAAATAACTTTTCAGAACATACAACATTTTCTTGTGACAGCAGGGATGCGTATTGTGTATATGTGTAATGTCATGTGTATGGTCGCTGTACGTACTGAATTCTGCTTTGGCCTCATTTATAGCAGAGTTAGTTCGCTGCTTCAGTCTGAAACAAGGGGAACCAGCCCAATCAAACATCAAATTCTTAAAAAGTTCAAACAGTGACAGCTAACTTTTGTATACTTTCTATTCACTTAGACACATTACATCATCACACTAGGATCCAAGACAAAAGTCAGACAAAACACAATGAAATACAAATAAGACTTTTAATTTTAATATTGAATTGAAATTGAATGCAAGACAAGTAAACAAACAAATACTTATATGAAGGATCGACTCAAAATATTACAATCACAAGTTATTTTTTTCTACAGTGGTGCATGAAAGTTTGTGAACCCTATTGTCTATATTTCTGCATAATATGACCTAAAACATTAGATTTTGCTAGTCCTAAAAATACATAAAAGAACCCAATTAAACAAATGAGACAAAAATAGTATACATGTCAATTTATTTATTTAGGAAAACGATCAGATAGTACATATCTGTGCGTTGCAGAAGTATGTGAACCTTTGCTTTTAGCATCTGGTGTGTCATTATGTCAGTATTTTTAGCCATTCTAAAACATTACCTTCATTCTTCTTTAACAGTTTTTGGTGGAAGAATAGACTTATGTGTTTAGGGTCATTGCCTTGCACTAACCTATTATTTTCTTTAGATTCAGTTCATGGGCAGACGTCCTGACTGTCATAATCTGGCAGAAATGGAAGGCAATGGCAGAGAGCTGATTCAATTAAGTTGTATTATACAAAACCGAGCAGAGGTACAAAAGGGCTGATCCAGAATTGAAAGAAATGGAGAAACAATATACGAGATAAAAGCGGAGTAAAAAAAACCAGAGCTGGGTTCTTACACTGGGGATCGTATCCAGAGTACAGATGAAACCCTCAGAAACAAAGAAGTGCATGAGTGCAGGGATGATGAAACTTCGCAATGAATGATTAGCAAAGTGGATACCGGTGACGTTGAAGATGGGTGAATTGGAACAAGAGAGTGAATGATGAATGAGAAACAAGGGAGTGATGCATGCTGGCAAATATAGTCTGGACATGATGGCGGCGAAAGCCTATAGGGGCCTGCTGTATAAGAGATTGGCCTGCTTTTTATGTTGATGGAGGGCGTTCTCAAACCTCTGAAGTACCTGTGCCCGACACACCCAGTGCTAACTAGATTGCTCGTATCTGATTGCTCTGACTTAGCACATTGTTCATGTGGCATTTTTGTTTGTAGTTGCTTGCTGTTATTAATCCTATTCCTAATTTCTTTCGTAATCTCACTTTATAATCTTATAATTTTTTTTCCTTGTATTACTGGTCAATTCTATTTATGCTCTACACTGGTAATATAAGAAACAGTGGTACCTCGGTTCTTGTCGTTAATTCTTTCCAGAAGGCTTGTCGGGACACGAAAAAGATGAGTACCGAGTACATTTTTAGAAAATTATAAGGAATAATGTAAATTGACTTAATCCATTCCAGACCCCCAGAAAATCCACACAGTATAAGAGATTATACGCATTAATGGAGTTGTATTATCGTCCAAGGAGGTTGTGTCCCTTTTTGAGTCTTGGTCCTCCCAAGGTTTCTTCCTCATAACACTTAAGGAGTTTTTCCTTGCCACCGTTGCCCTAGGCTTGCTCAATTTGAGATTGGACGTACAGTGGGGCAAAAAAGTATTTAGTCAG
Source organism: Ancistrus triradiatus (assembly GCA_025084515.1). Lineage (NCBI taxonomy): Eukaryota > Metazoa > Chordata > Actinopteri > Siluriformes > Loricariidae > Ancistrus > Ancistrus triradiatus. Next base: position 180,006 of record JAJAGP010001375.1, read on the forward strand.
CCACTGATTCTGCAAGTTTTCCTACTTAGAAAGATGAGAGAGGTCTGTAATTTTCATCATAGGTACACTTCAACTACAAAGACAAAATGAGAAAAAAATCTAGGAAATCACATTGTAGGATTTTTAAAGAATTTAATTGTAAATTATGGTGGAAAATAAGTTTTGGTCACCCACAAACAAGAAAGATTTCTGGCTCTCACAGACCTCTAACTTCTTCTTTAAGAAGCGCTTCTGTCCTCCACTCGTTACCTGTATTAATGGCACCTGTTTGACCTCGTTATCTGTATAAAAGACACCTGTCCACAGCCTCAAACAGTCAGACTCCAAACTCAAGACCAAAGAACTGTCGAAAGACACCAGGAAGAAAATTGTAGACCTGCTCCAGGCTGGGAAGAGTGACTCTACAATTGGCAAGCAAGTTGGTGTGAATAAAGCAACTGTGGGAGCAATTGTAAGAAAATGGAAGACATATAAGACCATTGATAATCTCCCTCGATCTGGGGCTCCACGCAAGATCTCATCCCGTGTTACGGTTCGACCAGCCGAAGGGGTACTGGTCGAGGGAAAACTCAAGGGAGAGGAGGACCCAATCGCAGAATAATATAAATATGCAAATATATATATACTAAAGTATATATAAATACGAATGGTAATAAAGGGAATACTGAGGTATAAGGATGCGAGTCGCGGCGAAGCCAGCGATTGAAACACACACTTGTGGAGGTGACCGTGGCTCGAACCGAGTGATACGGGTATGAATGGCGAGTGAGTTACTACTACATCACTCGGCCACGAGGGGATGGAGGGGAGAAACCTAATATAGGCGTAAGGGCAGACAAAAGGGCCGCCTTTAGCGGACTCAAACTAAAGTAATAAGCGCCTAAATAGGCTAACAGGGAAAGATCCCAAAGGGAGAGGATATAACAGAACAAACGCCCGAGGCGCGGATAGTCTGGCTTGATAATAAATGAGAAAAAAGAAACAAAAGGAGATCGCTACTCAGCGAAAGTTGAGGGGGACTGCGCAGGCGCAGCACGGAGGTCTCCGGAGAGACCCGAGAGAAGCCGAAGCGTCCGACGGATGGCGCATGCGCACACGCCGGACCTCGACAAAACAGAGCGGGACTCCGAGGCGTCTTGCACGCGCTGCAATAAGCGCAAGCGCTGGGAATCCGGACAAACAACGGGAATAAAGGGGGTCCCAACAGGGAGGAAGCAGTCCTGAGGCACGGACAGACCGGGAAATGCCGAGGGGGAAACAATAACGGCCGATCGGTGGCGACGAGCAGCGGCTGAGAAACGCAGCGGGAAAATGGAGGAAGAGAGGTCAGTAGCGATAAGCTATCCCTTCCTATCTAACTCCCTGGCAATATTACCTCGAGTCTCCGAACTCTACTTGACTGATCCTCTTTCAGGACCAGTCGTACCTTTAAGCCCTGTCCAAAAAAAGCTACTGAAGACTCTTCCAAAACAGTGAGAGAAATCGCGTACATGAGCCATCCGGCTTCGGAAGCCCGGACCGTAATATCCCGAGGGGTAAAAATAATCATGAGAACGGTGAGCAAAAATCCCAGAACTACACGAAGGGACCTGATGAATGACCTGGGACCAAAGTAACAAGGCTACCATCAGCAACACACTATGCCGAAAACATCACTGCTCTAGAGGAGATCTGCATGGAGGAATGAGCCAAAATACCAGCTTCAGTGTGTGCAAACCTGGTGAAGACTTACAGGAAATGTTTGACCTCTGTCATTGCCAACAAAGGTTATGTTACAAAGTATTGAGCTGAACCAAATTTATTGACCAAATACTTATTTTCCATCATAATTTACAATTAAATTAAAAATAGCTGAAGTGTACCAATAATGAAAATTACAGTCCTCTCTTATCTTTCTAAGTAGGAGTACTTGCACAATCAGTGGCTGACTAAATACTTTTTTGCCCCACTGTAGCTACAGTTCAAAACCCTCAGCCTAATGGTCAAGGGGGAAGAGTTGTCACAATTTAGGACTAGGGGGTGACTGCTAAATCTCATTACAGGACTAATTCTTTTGAAACACTGATTCTTAATGTGCCCAATATGTCAAAATCATATTTTTTTAGCTTCTCACTTTTTACCACCCTCCTTACTCAGGCCGTAATACACCTTATAATAAGGTGCAGAACACTTTGTTTTGGCTTCTTGTGTTTCACAGCGAACTTTATGTTGGTACTTACTGTGACTGTTTTGGTTTCACTTTGTTTGTGCTGAAACTCAGCCCTAATAAGCCTTATAATAAATACACTGATTATGTGAAGCACTGATTTTTGGTTTCTCGTGCTGCTTGTAAGATTTTTACTGACGTTGTTTTTTGTGCTGGAGCACGATTCTTGATCACACTACATATGTGCCATGGGCGAGTCCAGCGAATCGCACTCGGGCCCACCTCTTTCATGTGTGCCCGAGCGCAACTCATGAATCGCGCTGCACCACGATTCAGAGCACTCACACTAGTCAAACAAACCACGCTCTGGGTGTCTGAGCGCGATACGAATTGCCTAGTGTGAGTAAACCCTTAGATATTCAGCAACCTACCAGAGGCACCACTAATGTAGATGTCTGTTTAATTATTAAATCAACTTTAGAATATTTTACCCTAATTACTAATACTGAACTGCCTTCACTTATCAACTTGTCATCAAGTCATCGTCATGTTTACCAGATCCAATTCCTACACACTTACTTAAAGAATTATTACTTAATATTAGAGAGCCACTACATATTTTAAGTTCATCCCTTTGCTTTGTCTATGTGCCCAAATAATTTAAGGGTGCACTTATTAAGCCTCTGATTAAAAAAACATCAACCATTAAAAAAATAGACAATTTGATCATGTCAGTCCCTTTCTGTCAGCTCTGCACTGGTCACCAGTTAAGATTCTGCATGGATTACAAAATACTACTTGTATCATATAAAGGTCTACATGGCCTGGCCACAGAATAACCTCCCCACTTTAGACTAGACTAAAAGCATACTTATTTACACAGGCTTTTGGTTAGACTTCAACTTGAATGCACAGCATTCGTTCTGTTGGATTGAGTCTGGGGTCATATTTGGCCACCTGCCATGCATTGGCTTTGGCCATGGAGTTGCCAAGAGTGTGGGGCAGGGCTGTCTGACTGGGATGGGCTTCGGTCCTCTTTGACCTTAAATTGTGCATCCTTGACTTCGACTTAGGGTAGAACTGGGGGGTTCATAATCAAAGAGATTTCTGTTGGGTTGCTGTCTGCTTGCCACTCATGCCACCATTCAGGTGGGTTGCAGATGTCTCATGTGAGAACTCTTGGCTGTTTTACCTGTTGGTTCTTTGCTTCCTATGTATGTTGTTATAGTTACTGCTCCCAGAGGCTCATGCTACACATGTTCTGTTTATAGACTCATTCACAACATCACTAACTACATGTTCTGTTTTCTCTCTGAAATCTTCTTCCAGTACCAGTTTCAGTCCACACACGAAGATGTTCTTCCCGTACCAGTTCCAGCTCTACTCAAACTTTACTTCAGTCTTCAGTTCCAGTCCTCATATTTTACTCAAACCACAACAGAAAGCAATAGCCCCTTCCTCTCCTCTGGATGACTGAGCATGCCACACCACCAAAACAATTTAACTGTATTTACTATATATACTATTGTCTTATATTCTACAGTTTTATATTCGCTATTTTATTATACTCTATACTGCTGCATTATCCTTACCATAATCTATATATTAGTATATATGTAATTTATATATTATATTTACTTTAAATATTTTCTCTCTTTCAAATTGTACATTTAGCTTCAGTTTATTTAAGCTATTAATATAAATTTATATAATCTATGCTGCCAAGGAAGTTGGGTCCGTTTTTGAATCTTTGTCCTCCCAAGGTTTCTTCCTTATAACATTTAGAGGGTTTTTATTGCCACTGTTGCCCTATGTTTGTTCAGTTAGGACCATGGGCCTAGATAGTTGTAAAGCTGCTTAATTTTACTTGCATCCAGGCATCCACAGCTGGTGTGTCAGAGGAGTGAGTCAAGGAGTTCTGAGCTATCTTTTCAAGGAAGGAACCAAATCCAGTCTGTCTGATTGTTTGTCAGGTGATACACAGAAACTTACCCAGCTCCTGGTTTGCATGTTCACACTGGCCATTAGACTGGGGGTAATAAGCAAACTTCAAGCTAACTAAAATGCCTAGTCTCTCTATGAATGTCAGCAAGACCTCTGAGATGAACTGGGAGCCTAGGTCCGAAAGGATGATTCCTAGGAGTCCAAAGTCGCAGAATATGTGCCGGAAGTGCTGTCTGCTGTCTGGAAGGCTGAAGGTTCTTGAGGGATGAATTATTGACGGTTGGAGGTGTGACTGCATCTCACCATTTTCCGCTGCATATGCCGTCTCACTACCTGTTCGCTCTGTGCGTTTTTCCCGGGTGTATTGCATATGCCGACTCGTTACCTTATCGCTACGGCGTTTTTCTATAGGTGTCTGTTCTGACTCCTTAGGTCTAAGAGGTAGACCGGTCTCATCCAGGAGATCGGCCGCGTTAGGTTCAAAACCTGAGGTAAGGTAGGGATTAGATGTTAGAGTAGGGTCTAAGGATTTCTCGCTTCCGGGTTTTCAGCGATTGCTCCATGAGCGATTGCTTCCGTTTCTTTTGCGTTTTCGTGATCAGCCTTTTAGAGATATCTTTGTTTTGTTTCTCACCCTTGGACGCTTAGCGCCGTTCCGGCGAGTGACGTGACCCCCCACCTTTATCCGGCTCGCTCGCACTGTTTGACGTCAGTGCCCCCTCCCTTCACCCTCCTCCAGCACGAGTCTGAGCTTCATGAGTCGGAGCTCGTTTTTTGTTGATTATTTCTTTGGTTCTACCTCATTAATCTGGTGGTGCGTTCGGTTAAATCACGTATCACTGACGCAGCTGACCAGGGTTCAATTCCTTGGCTTTCTTTCTTTATTTATTTTTCTTTCCTTTAAGTATATATAGTTTTGTTTATTTATTTATATTTTTGGTTCATTAATTCCATCTGGAGCTAACTGCATTTTTTGTCCTAAAAAAACCCTTTTTTACGACGCGCCGGTGGGCGCTTATGGCGACCCGTAACAGGAAGTGTGGCTGTCCAGTTTGGATAGGTCAGTAACAAAATCTATAGCAATGTGAGACCAGGGATGTTCAGTGACCAGGAGAGGCTGGAGCTTTCCTGCAGTTAGTATTTTTGGTACCTTAGACAGAAAATGGAACAAAAAATTCAGAATTTATGAATATCCACAATCATGGATATTCATAAATCATCTCCCACCAGTACTTCCAAGTAAGGAGATGTTTGGTATTAGTTTCCCCAAGATGTCTGGAGCATGTGGACATGTGAGGCCAGATGATCTGACGGTGCTGGAGTGGTGGAGGGATGAACTTTCAGTTGGCAGGCCACTGACCTTAAGCAGGAGTTTGCTGGAATGTGGCATCTAGGTCCCGATCAAAGTCCCAAAGGATTGGCACATTGATTGCAAACATGTGGCTCTAATTTCACCTTCACTTTAACTGCAAATCCTAGAGCTTCACATACTTCTGACACTCACTAATATGTAGTATCGGATCATTTTCCTCACTTAATAAAAGTATAATATTTTGTCTTAATTAGGTTTTCACTATCTACTTTTAGAACTTGTGTGAAAATCTGATGAGGTCATATTCATACAGAAACAGAGAAAATGTTAAAGGATTCCCATCTTTTAAACACCACTGTAATTGTCCTCTGTGTCTAGTTCCAGTGTGTTTGTTTTGGACCCCTGCAGTGTCAGTGAAGTGCAACCACTAAATCTTACACTAAATCTTATTTTTAGTCATTTTTTAGTTGATTTCATTTGTTTATATGACAAAGACATTTGTATGAATACAGTAACTGTCCTGTGCAGTTTCAGTAATCAAAACAAACATAAGATCATTTGAATATATTGTATATTTAATGTACTATATTTCTGCTTTTACGTTCCCTATCAACACTAAACAAAAACCTCATACAACTCTCAAGCCCATACTTTCGAAATTAGCTACCTAGAGGGTTAACTCTCAATTATTTGTAATGTACCTTGTGAGATTGTTTCAGTCATAAGATGCTTTGCTGAATGCCGTATATTTAATGTAACTTTGTGAATGTTTGCTAAAACAATGCTAAAAAAGTAGTTTTAATTGGCCTTACACAAGTTGAGATGACAACAAAGACCGCTCCTCCTCTTCAGATAGAATCTCCTCTTCCTCCTGACGTGGCTTCTTCAGAATGAGGAAACTTAGAGTTCCCAATACAGATATAACCAGCAGAGCAATAAACATGGTCTTTCTGTCTCTGTCTGTAGGGGACAAGAGGAAAATGTATAACACACCAAAGTCTAGATTTTCAAACCAAGCATAATTCTTTAATAAACAGTCAGGGGAAACCCCAAAATATGCTCTGAGTATCAATTGTTTTATTGTTGTCTGTTGATATAGATCTAGTATTATTCGTCCTCCTCATAAAAGACTGCATGCCTAAAGTAAACTCTTTCTGGTCTCCACTATTTACCCAGAAGATGAATTTATATCCTTTAATGGTGATTCATGTATTGAAAATTGTATACAGTATTAAGATTTAAATTACATAGTCTATTCTTTAATTCATTTTTACGTTTTACATTAAGCTTTTTTCTTCTCATTTAAACCTATTATAAGTACAAAGCTGTAACGTCGTGGGGTTGGGGGGCAGTCCAAAGAGACACCCCGAAGTAATTACAATTTCCCACGCTGTTGGAGAGCTAGGGCCCTGCTTAAATACAGTCAAACCCAGTAAATATTTCCTTCTAGGGCCCTAGCTTCTCCTTTAGGTGCTCCACAGTCTGGCGGAGCACCGCAAATGCCATAGTCCGGATTGCCCCTAGCGGTGAGGAGGGGTGTAACAAGTGGAGGACGAAGCCAAAGCTCCCTTCAACACCCCACTGGAACATACGGCCTCTGGTAAGGCCCCACTAGAACACACGGCCTCTGGCAAGGCCCTACTGGAACACACTGCCTCTGGCACAGGCACTGGAAAGGATGACCTTGGCACCAGCACTGGAACAGACGCCCTAGACAAAGGCACTGGAACAGGAACAGACACCCTCAGGGCTAGCACAGGAACTGGAACAGACGCCCTCGGTGCTGGCACAGGAACTGGAACAGACGCCGAACAGACGCCCTCGGCGTTGGCACAAGAACTGGAACAGACGCCCTCGATGCTGGAATGGGAACAGACAACCTCGGCACTGGCACTGGAACAGACGCTAATGTCCGTGGTGCGGGGGTTGGCGCAAATGTCTGTGGTGCGAGGGTCAGCCCAAATGTCCGAGATAACACACTGAAAGTCACTTCTTGTTCAGGTATAGAACAAGGCGGCACATCGTTCTCAGGTACGGAACTAAAAGACCCGATGTGCTCGGTAACAGAGCTAATGTGAACAGGTACAAAACTAAGGGTTACCACGAACTCAGATATGGGACTATGCAGCGCGACATGCAAGGAAACAGAGTTAACAAACTATGATACAGAGCTAACAAACTCAGACACAAAATCAAAAGGCGGGGCACGCTCGGATAAAGAACTATACGATGCTAAGGATTCAGACACAGAACCAATAAACACAAGATCGGAGCTAACATGCTCAACTACGGAACCAGACGGCGCAGCGCGCTCAGATACGGAACTATACAATGCTAATGATCCAGACACAGAACCAACAAACTCAGGATCGGAGTTAACACGCTCGACTACGGAACCAGGAGGTCCAACATACGTGGAAACAGAGTTAACTAACTTGGAGTACAACTCCAACTCGGAATCAACAAACTCAGCTACAGAACCATCATGCTCAGATATGATACCAAAGGGTGCTGCGAGCTCAGAAACGGAGCCAAGCAGCGCAATGGGCCTCTGTACTGCACTGACTTGTTTAGATACAGAGCTTGTCAGTGCTAACGGGTCAGGTACTGAGCTAACGTGATCGAATAAAAAACTAGAGTGCTCAACTATGAAGCTAACATGCTCAAATGGGGAACTAACTTGCTCAGATACTAAGCTACTGGGTGCTAACTGCTCTTCTATGAAGCTAGCGTGCTCAAATACAGAGCTAACCTGATCAGCTAACAACCTATGAGATGCTAACTGCTCCGGTACTGAGCTACAGGATGCTAACGGCTCACCTACGGAGCTATGAGGCCTGCCGTGCTCAGATATGGAGCTAGGGGGCCGAAATACGGGCCCAACGTGCTCACATACGGAGCTAACATGCCCAAATACTTTGCTACTGAGCGCTAACTGCTCAGGTACTGAGCTACAAGGCGCTAACGGCTCATCTATGGAGCTAACAGGTGCAAATGTGGAACTAGGGTGCTCAACTACGGAGCTAATATGCTGAGGTAGTGGGCCACTGGACGCTAACTGCTCTGGTACTGAGCTTCAGGGCTTCTACGGAGCCACAAGGCGGGGCCTGCTCAGATACGGAGCTAACGGGCCCAGACACCAAGCTAACATGCTCATCTACTGAGCTAACATACTCAAATGCGGAGCTAACAGGCTCAGATACTGAGCTATGGGGCGCTAATGGCTCACCCACAGAGCCAACATGCGCGGCGTGCTCAGCTACGGCACTAGCGGCCCCAGATACGAAACTGACATGCTCAACTACTGGACTACTTGACGCTAACAACACAGGTACTGAGCTATAGGACACTAGCTTCTACCTGGCCAACCCCTTCCTGCGACTACCGAATGGGGAATCCAATAGCTTACGGACGGGGTTTTGTGCGGGCGGCTGGTGGACATCGGCCTCGAGCTAGCTTGCGTAGACTTGATGTCAGAAAAATCCCGTGTGGTCCCAAAACAAAACATTAATTCATCAAAAAATTCCCCCATGGTCCCTTCCTTGAGCACTGGCCAAACCTTGGTGGCCCAGCGTAGAGCCCTGCCTGTTAGGCAAAGAAAAATAAAAGCTACCCCTGCGTATTCTGAGACAAAGGGGTACTCCAGGAAATAATGGGTACTCTGGCCCACAAACCGCTTACAATAGGAAGGCTTGCCATCAAATCGGGGAGGCATGGGTCAGTTAGGGAACCTGCCTTCTCCATGTTTGGACGGGGAATTCTGAAACGTTGGGGGGGGGGGGGTTATGGGAGGAATGGAGAAGAATGCAGGTATAACTAAACAAAGATAGCTTTATTGTGACACTGATAACAAAAGCGGGTCTGACCGCAATACGACTCACAAAACCCGGTTTTCCGCAACACGCTGGCGAACTCGGAGAAACAACCGCGACACGCGGGCCACACGAGCAGTCCAAAGAGACACCCCGAAGTAATTCCAATTCCCCACGCTGTTGGAGAGCTAGGGCCCTGCTTAAAAAACAGTCAAACCCAGCTGTAAACAATTCCTTCTGGGGACCCACTTTCTCCTTCAGGTGCTCCACATTCCGGCGGAGCACCGCAAATGCCATAGTCCCCTAGGGGTGAAGAGGGGCGTAACAAGTGAAGGACTGGGAGGACCTGTGACAAAAGCTTAATGTAAATATTATTATTTTCCCTTTGCAAGACATGTGTCATTGCAGCAGTATAGAGTACTTTTGTCCAGTAGTAATTAAGAGAAGTCTGTTGAAGAAGTTGTTTTAGTTGATTAAGCCACATTAAATGGAAAGAAAAAAGTTTATCGTAAAAATGATTACTTTCTCAGGAACTGAGAGAAGATTGATGTTCCTAAGTCATTATTTTAGTACATTAAGCCACGTTAGCCAGCTCCATAGACAGTGCAAGCACTTCTCTAGCATATCCAGTACAGCCAGTCTGTGATACCCCTTTCTTGTTAGCAATGAAAAGACTAAAATTAATGAATCACACAGTTAAAATATGAAAAAATAGAGATATTCTTTATACTCAACATTTTGGAATTGAAACTTGAAATAGATAAGAACCAGGATTGATAAGCAGAATCGGAATCAGAATTGGAATGGATAAAATGGCAAATGGTACCCTAGTCGCAGGATGTCAGTATAGGGCACATAGCGGATGCACACACTCCCTCACTCACACTGGGATATTTAAGATACACCAACTGAACTAACTCATTGTTGGAATGTGTTTTTGGTATGTGAGAGGAAACCTGAGTACCTGGAGGAAACCCACTCTGACAGAAGGAGAACATGCTTACCCCACACAGCCTATGCCAGGACGAGAATCAAACCTGGGTCTCTATGGTGGCGCTAACTACCAAAGTCTACATATAGTCTATTACATATTTTATAGCCTAGAATCATGTAGCTAAATTAATATAAAGGTTTAAAGTAAATTGAATAAAAACTGAACATTAAAAAAATAAATATAGCATTTTAATAAATCTAGCAATTAATATCATTTCATCCTGCAAATTAAGGGGAAACAGATTGAGAGGCCCTTGGCAGCTGATAAGGATGCAGATATCACTGCATTCTTACTTTATTTGATCTTGAGCATTTTATATGTGTGGTAAGTCCACATTTATGAAAAGAATCAATCTTGTAAAAACAAATGTATTTAATTAGCAAACTAATGTTGTTAAAATGAATGACAAAAGATTAAAATCATGAAGAAGCAACATATGGTAATATGCCTTTACATGTTACCTGAGATTTCTGATTTTCCATTCCAGTCTAAATAAACATAAAGATTGCCAAAAAGCAAACTGAAAGAAAGAGTCATAAAGAAAGAGTTATTGTAAAGCAATCTGCAATAAAAAATGATTTAACAAAATGTTAGGAATATAGTGACAGGGGAATTAATATTTCTGGCTTTGGAGAATGAGAATGTTATGCACATTTATCTTTTGACAATGTGTAAAATAAATCTAGTCTGCATGGCACATTAAGGAATCATATTTAGAATAGCATGTGATGCTTCTATTCTGTGCTTGTGCTATTGTATTATTAATATTATTCATTCAATAATTTTAATACAAATGTTACAGTTTATGGTTTCACTGAATGCTGGTCTGAAGGTTTTAGTGCTTCGTTTATCTTGCTTTACCTGCACTGTAGCAAAGCCCAAAACAGGCTTGTGTTCCTGTTGATAGTGGCAGCATCTGAATTCCCCACCAAAAAGTGACCTTGTGCGGTCCAAAGAACTGTGGGAAAAAAATCAAGGGTTTAATCAAGCCTTTGCATTCCACACTGGCTTAATATTTAATTGGCTTTATCCTTTAATAACCTATTAAATTCCACAAATCTAGGTCTTGTAGTGTGGCTGTAATGCGATAATCTACAATAGAAGTCAACTGCTATTCTTAGTGTAATATCTGCAGAATTGTATTAAAGTTTTAAAAAGTTGAGTAGAATAAATACTTACAGGCTGCTCCGAAACCAATCAGCACTGAGGTCAAGTAAAAGGACCAGGTTGCAGGAGTAATGAACACAGCTATATAACCACTACAATACAAAAAAACTGTGTTTAACAAAACAGGTTGTGGTAAAACAAAATATGTTAATATGTTGTCCAATCTGTGATACTTGCCTATAAAGAATTCCACTGAAGAACATAGTAAGCTGTGGTCCAAGTATTGTTACCACAGATGGAGCAAATATATTAGCAAATGAAAAAACTCCATATATTATCCCAAGGCTAAAGAAATAAGAAGGAAATCTGTGACTGTGCACATCTCAATCAAATAAAACTTCCATGCAGACTTAATCTATATTATATAAATAAAATGTAGAATAAGAAGAAAGAAACTAGAAGGACTCCTTACCTGTGATACCCACTTCCACTAAAGGTAGCATTGTGCAGACTTTTCACCACAGTTTGCTGAACAGAAATTAGATAACATTATGATTCAACACTAATTAAGAAGAATACTAAAAAATCTAAGCCATTAAACAAATCATCATCTATGAAATCATTTAAAATCTTACTGAAAATTGGGCAGTTCCATGCCAGTCAGCCTGGATGAAATGAACTGGGAGCACTGGAGGGAAATCACTTTCTTTATGTTTTAATCTCTATTTAACTCTGTTACTTAATCATGTTTTATTATATGTGTGTACTTTGTATTAGGGATGCACAGATCCGACTTTTTCAGTTAAGATACCGATACATAAACTTTGCATATCAGTCGATACCTGATATCGATCCGATACCATTGTTGAATTAATAAACCATATGCCTCACCATGTGGGAGATACTTAAGGCATCAGTATCAACTTTGTAAAGCAAAATCTAACAAATTAACACATAGATATAAATGTAATAAATTGCAAGTTATTTGTCACTAAACTATAAAAAAATTGCACAGGTCCTTGGCACAGCATTCAAATTCAAAGTAAAAAAGGTGTCAAACATCTTAAATGATATTTACATATTATTCATTTATTCATATATTATTCATCATTAATATTATTGTTACGGTTCGCCAAGGTGGAATAAAGCGAACCCTAAAAAAATGGGTTTTAGGACCCAAAATGCAGTAGCTCCAGATGGAATTAGTGAACCAAAATCATGATTAAGGATACTCAAAAGTGTGCTAAATAATGAACACTGTGCCATCGATGGCACAACGTGGAATCAAACTCTGAACGACAGCGTCAGAGTCCGTGACGTTAACCGTCTGTCCAAAGTGGGACTACACATAACACATACACAAAAAGGTACTTTAACCCTGAACGAATGCTCCGCCTAGCACGAGCTCAAAAACAGGGAAAACAGTGCATGGAAGGATTAAGCATGATCGGCACTAACTGTCCTTAGAAGAAAGGAATAAGGGAAACGTGAAAGAGATTGCTCAGCTGGAAAAAGGAGCGATCGCTCTCTCTCTCTCACAGAGACTGCACATGCGCCCAACCAGCAGCTCGGGCATTTTGGACAACACCTGCTGACTCAGGCATATAAGGTCTGTCCTGAGCTCAGTCGGTGTCACACCATCACCCGTGATGGGAGTACCACCGCCCATTGCAGCCCTCACCCAGCTAGGTCGTGCTGTAGCGGATGCCGATGTAGTAATCGGCCTTGTTGGGGATAATAGTGAGCTGTTTCTTTAAAGAGAGACAGTGACAGTACGGCTGGGAAGCCGTATGGTAACCGCTAGGGTACTAGGCGCTAGAGCAGGGTACGGTTCCTTCGTTTGCATCCCCTACGCTGCATCACGGCCCTGCCGGAGCCCCTCGGGGCTTTAGACTCGCCGCTGGGGCGGCTGAAACACCTCCCTCTTATCCCGTCACCGTTCCCGCTTCTCTATTGGGGTTTATGCACGCTGTGCACGACTGGAAGGCAGGCGCCTCGCTCGTGCTTGAATTTTTAGGAACGTTGTGTCGCTTTTCAGCCCCGTTCCTCAATTTCTGCGTCCATGTCATGCTGCGCATGCACGGTACTGATGCCAGCATCGCGCATGGTGAAGCCTGTACCTCACGCACGCATGCGTAGAACCGTGACTCGCGTGTGTGTGCACGCGAGCGCGCATGTTACTGAAATCAACTCTCCATGTGGTATGCCTGTTTTCAGTAGTAGGAAGTAACCTTAACACTTTTATTCATATGAGATTGCACCTGCTGGAATTTTGGCCAATTTAGACAAAGCTTTCATTTTAGTGCAATATACAAAGTTTTTCACTGCACAGATACATTTTTCTAAAGTCCAGACTTAAGGTGTGACTAACAGGTCAGTTTCTGTCCTAAAGAAACAAAATATCATCCCAGTGTAAATATATCCTAAATTCAGCTCCATTGTTAGATATATTTAAGTTCTAGGATTGGGCATTGAAAACCTGTTTCCAAGAACCGGTACCCGTTAAGAAAACAGAATTTAGATTCCACTTAGCCTACTTATCCACAGTTCCTACTAATGCATTGTATGCTTTAAAAACATGCCTGTTGTTAGTGCAAAACACATCCGTATTAAGGAAGCATCTATCGGCCAGGACCTGCCAGTGTGTCATGTGATCACATACGTCAGCACATGGTTTTGTTTTGGTACATTCCGTTATAGCATTAGCGGAAAATCGCAACTCAAAAGCGCTCAAAAGTTCAGCTCCACTCTCAGAGATAATGCTATATGTAGTATGTGTGGAAAGCTGATCTCTTATAAAGGACATTTCACTGCTAAAATGGCAAAGGATCTACAGCTGTGAGGATCCCTCCAGCCGATGCTAGATGGCATTGTTGGCTTGGTGGACGTGCCGGGATCGAACCAGCGCCATCCTAATCGGCATTGATTGTGGCATCAGCAACCTGTGGGCTCAAGTATTTAAGAGCATGCTCGAGCCCTGTCAAGTGCTTACGCTTTCACACCCTTACGCTTTCGAGACCTCACACGTCTCGACCATGTTCATGTCGGCTGGTAGGGTTAGAGCGTACCTGGCATTTGTTAGAACACCAGTAAAAGTATGGTCAAAAGGCTGGAGGTAACCGCCAGGGTTTAGCCATTAGGGTAATGGCTTGCTTCCCCAAGCTGCCTTTACAGCCCCACCGTCTCTCCACGGCTTCCGGTTCGCTTGCTGCAGCGCCGCAAGCCCTCCACGTTTTCCCTCACCGCTTCAGGACCTAAGGGCTCACTCATTTATCCCTCGTTTCCACGATCGGGGTTTTGGCGCGTTAGAGAACGCTGTCCTGCTAATTCAGCCTCGTCCCTCGCTTCCGCATCCGTGTCGTGCTGCGTAACCGTGACACGCCTCGTGTACACATCCGTGCTGTGCTGCCCACCACGGGCAGAACCGTGACACGCTTCGCATGCTTCCGAGATCCCCGGACAATCCCCGAAGCGGCTCCACTGAGCAATACACCCCTCCCTCACTCCGCTCAGGTACGCTGAGCGTACGCCTAGAGTGTACGCAAAAGCGCTCCGCTCTTTCATTTTTCTTTTGTTTCCCCCGTTCGCCACAGTGCGTTCTGTGTGGTTAGTGGCGTGTTCTTTCCCTCCTTTTATTTTGTATATTTGGTAGTTCCCTTTTGTGTTTCAACCCGTTTCACGTGGCCCCTTTGTTTGTCATTTTTCTCCCATTAGCCCACTTGTGGCGCGACGCTAGAAAAACGGACCCTGATGCTAATTATCAAGGTTCGATCCCTGGCTGCCAGCCTTATTATAGGCGCAGCTTTATTTTCTGTGTGTGTGTGTGTGTGTGCGTGCATCTTGCCACACATACACTTCCCTTTTATTTATTCAGTGTTTTGGTTGATCCATTCCATCTGGAGTTAACTGCAATTGGATCCTAAAGCCCTTTTTCTTTTATACAGTGAACCTTAAAAGAAGCACCAGCATGAAATGCTTCTCACTGTACCGTGTCTGACCGACTGCAGTCTGCTAGCGCAAGTGCTGCATTAGCCGGGAGAGTCTAACATGCTTACTGTGAAAAAAGCTTTTCGTGGCTTAATGTACTCAAACAATGACCTAGGAAAAGAAAACTTCTCTCAGTGACTACTATTGATAAGTAATCTCTACAGATGAAATTATGAACCTGTGATCCAACAGTAAAGTAATCATTTTACTGTTAAGCTTTTTTCTTCCCATTTAAACTTATTTTACTTATCATGTTTGTCAATTCTGCAGTACAGATTACTAATGATCAGTAGTTGAAAGTTTTTATTTAGTTTTAGTATTTATTTAGGAAAATAATCCAATATTACATATTAGTGAGTTGCAAATGTATGTGAACCTTTGCTTACGGTATCTGGTGTGACCCACCTGTGCAGTAATAAATGCAAATAAATGTTTCCTGTAACTGTTGATCAGTCCTGCACACCGGCTTGGAGGAATTTTAGCCCATTCCTCCGTACAGAACAGCTTCAACTCTGGGATGTTGGTGGGTTTTCTCACATTAGCTGCTTGCTACAGGTCCTTCCATTAACTTTATTCTTCTTTAACCATTCTTTGGTAGAACGACTTGTGTGCTTAGGGTCGTTGTATTGCTGCATGACCCACCTTCTCTTGAAATTCAGTTCATGGACAGATGTCCTGACATTTTCCTTTAGAATTCTCTGATATCATTCAGAATTCATTGTTCTATCAATGATGGCAAGCCATCCTGGCCCAGATGCAGCAAAACAGGCCCAAACCATGATACTACCACCACCATGTTTCACAGATGGGATAAGGTTCTTATTCTGGAATGCAGTTTTCCTTTCTCCAAACATAACGCTTTTCTTTTAAACCAAAAAGTTCTATTCTGGTCTCATCCGTCCACGTGATCTTTAGCAAACTGCAGACGAGCAGCAATGTTCTTTTTGGCTTTTTGGCAATGGCTTTCTCCTAGTAACCCTGCCATGCACACCATTGTTGTTCAGTGTTCTTCTGATGGTGGACTCATGAACATTAACATTAGCCAATGTGAGAGAGGCCTTCAGCTGCTTAGAAGTTACCCTGGGGTCCTTTGTTACCTCATCAACTATTACACGCCTTGCTCTTGGAGTGATCTTTATTGATCGACCGCTCCTGGGGAGGGTAAGAGTGATCCTAAATTTCCTGCATTTGTACACAATCTGTCTGACTGTGGATTTCTGGAGTCCAAACTCTTTAGAGATGGATTTGTAACCTTTTCCACCCTGATGAGCATCAACAACTCTGTTTCTGATGTCCTCAGAAATCTCCTTTGTTCGTGCCATAATACACTTCCACAAACATGAGTTGTGAAGAGCAGACTTTGATCCCTGTTCTTTAAATAAAACAGGGTGCCCACTCACCCTGATTGTCATCCCACTGATTGAAAACACCTGACTCTAATTTTCACCTTCAAATTAACTGCTGATCCTGGAGGTTCACATACGTTTGCCACTCACTAATATGTAATACTGGATCATTTTCCTCAATAAATAAATGACCAAGTATAATATTTTTATCTAATTTATTTAATTGGGTTCTCTTTACCTAGTGTTAGGACTTGTGTGAAAATCTGATGATGTTTTAGGTCATATTTATGCAGAAATATAGAAAATTCTAAAGGGTTCACAAACTTTCAAGCACCACCGTACCTAAATGTTTGGCACATTTATTTACACCCTTTTGGAATCGAAAATTGGAACAGACAAGAAGCTCAGACGATAAGAAAAATTGGAATCAGAATCATGCCAAAAACTATTTTGCCACACTTTGTAAGAACAATGCAAGTTCACAGTTAGGTGTTTGTAGATGCTATGACCTTGTAATAGTAAAGTTGTGGGTTTAAGTCCTGGCTCCACCAAGCTGTCACTGTTTTGCCCTTAATCAAGACCCTTAAAACACTGAATGTATGGGTGTCTACTGTCTAATGAATTATGTAAAGATAATGACTTTAGACTTTAGGTTAGAAAACTAACCCAGGTTCAAGAAAACAGTAGACACAGAGTTCGTGTTAGATGGTTTAACGCTGTAGTCTAATCAAGCCATACATGGTACATTATTCTTCAGTGAATGATGGAGCAGACTGCAAGCACGAGATGCGCCTGACCTGGATTTACTGAATAATGACTTTATATTCTCAGCAGCATGGACGGGGGTAAGTAAAAGCCCCAGAATCACGGGACAGATCATAAAAGAACCACAGTTCTGTTACAAATAAACAACTAGTTCTTGCATCTCACAGTGACAAAGAAAAAAACGCATGAGATTAAAATGACTTACTTCAATATTTCCACAGGTCGTGAAAGCTGTAAAAATGAGTAAGAACGCAATTCCCAGCATAACAACATTATAGGTCCTGATGTCGGCCATTTCTCGGGCGTAATAAGCATCCAATCGTCCAGCAGTGAAAACTATTTGATCAACCGCAGCAAAAATTCAGATTCATTTCAGCAAAAATAGTGCTTTGCCTGACCAACTATATTTCTACTGAGATAACTCTCTAGCTAGAAAAACTACATTAAAATCCCCGTTCCAACTCTCCTCGTGGTTTGTGAGAGCTGAATGTCAAATCTAATCAGCACGTAACCACTTAATGTTCGACTCCAGTGACTCAGTGGGAAATGTTCCTAGATTCCATCCAATGGGGGAGATGCAGCGTTACAGCAGCAAAACAAAAACCAACAAGCCGCTTCATTTACACCTCATGCTACTTTTCCAACTTTGCGCTTTGCTGTAATGAAAAAAAAACACACACTCAACTTCTAATAACAACTAATTATTGCCTACACAAATTTATACCTAGTTATATCATGCGTCTTTTTAAACAGATAGCTAGATCAACATTAAGTGTTACTGTTGAAAATCGCATGCTACATTACGCCAACATTTCTTCTGTAGATATCCACGACTAGTTTATAGTGTTGTAATAATGGTAATTACATATCTTTTCCTTTCACGTCTCTTAGCTAGTTCTTGTGATTAAAAATCAACCGCTTTGAGGGAAGCGAATGCGACTATTCGCAACAACAGTCCAAACAGTCCAAAGTTAAGGAATCGATTCAATAGGAGTCGATTCCCCTGTTTCAGAGTTCTGGAATAGAAGGGAAGGGGAAAAAAGCCACGGAGTACAACGAAACTTATTCAGGCTCAATTTCGTAAGTTAAACTGAAAGTAGAGTTCATGTTTACACACACACACACACACAATATATATATATATATATATATATATATATATATATATATATATATATATATATATATATATATATATATGTGTGTGAACCTTGCTTTCAGTATCTGGGGTGACCACCCTGTGCAGCTGTGCAGCAGTAACTGCAACTAAACGTTTCTGGTAAACATTTTCCTCAACTGTTGATCCATCCTGCACACCGGCTTGGAGGAATTTTAGCCCATTCCTCCGTACAGAACAGCCTCAACTCTGGGATGTTGGTGGCTTTCCTCACATTAACTGCTTGCTTCAGGTCCTTCCACAACATTTCGAATTTAATAAGGTCAGGACTTTGACTTGGCCATAACATTAACTTTATCCTTTTTTCATTTATTCTTTTTTTACTTTATTCGTTGTCTTGCTGCATGACCCACCTTCTCTTGAGATTCAGTTCATGGACAGATGTCCTGACATTTTCCTTTAGAATTCTCTGATATCATTCAGAATTCATTGTTCCATCAATGATGGCAAGCTGTCCTGGCCCAGATGCAGCAAAACAGGCCCAAACCATTATACTACCACCATCATGTTTCACAGATGGGATACGGTTTTTATGCTGGAATGCAGTGTTTTTCTTTTAAACCAAAAAGTTCTATCTTGGTCTCATCCATCCACAAAACATTCTTCCAATAGCCTTCTGGCTTGTGCATGTGATCTTTAGTAAACTGCAGATGATCAGCAATGTTCAAAGGAGTAGCTTTCTCCTTGCAACCCTGCTATGCACACCATTGTTGTTCAGTGTTCTTCTGATGGTAGACTCATGAACATTAACATTAGCCAATGTGAGAGAGGCCTTCAGCTGCTTAGAAGTTACCCTGGGGTCCTTTGTGACCTTGCCAACTATTACACACCTTGCTCTTGGAGTGATCTTGGTTGGTCGACCACTCCTGAGGAGGGTAACAATGGTCTTGAATTTCCTCCATTTGTACGCAATCTCTCTGACTTTTCCACCCTGATGAACACCCACGGACTTCGGTGCCAACGTCGTTGGCATCTGTTCGCCCAGCCATGCGACTCGCGCCGATCTTTTTCTTGTGCCTTGCCGGGTCTAGCCACATTCCTGAGCCACCAGTGCCCATTAGCTCTGTATCTGAGCAACTAGCACCATCCAGCTCTGTACCTGAGCTTGCCTCGCCCATTAGCTCCGCAACTGAGCAACTATCACCGTCCCACTCCGTACCTGAGCCCGCCGCCACCATTAGCTTTGCAACTGAGCAGCTAGCACCACCCAGCTAAATGAATGCTAAATGATCAATACGGAGCTTATTAT
>JAJAGP010001376.1:0-74718 GCA_025084515.1 Ancistrus triradiatus
GAGGACACGCCTGGCACTGCAGGATCTGAGTCCCTCTTGGCGTAGTGTGTTACTGATGGGTAGCCTTGTTACTTAGGTCCCAGCTCTCTGCAGGTCATTCATCAGGTCCCTCCGTGTAGTTCTGGGATTTTTGCTCACTGTTCTCATGATCATTTTGACCCTACGGGATGAGATCTTGTGTGAGGCCCCAGATTGAGGGAGATTATCAATGGTCTTGTACAGTTGCTCCCACAGTTGATTTATTCACACCAACCTACTTGCCTATTGTAGATTCACTTTTCCCAGCCTGGTGCAGGTCTACAATTTTCTGAGTTTGGAGTCTGACTGTTTGAGGCTGTGGACAGGTGTCTTTTATACAGATAACGAGGTCAAACAGGTCCCATTAATACAGGTAACAAGTGCAGAACAGAAGATCTTCTTAAAGAGGAAGTTACCGGTCTTGCTTGTTTGTGGGTGACCAAATACTTATTTTCCACCATGATTTACAATTAAATTCTTTAAACATCCTACAATGTGATTTGCTGTTTTTTTTTCTCATTTTGTCTCTCATAGTTGAAGTGTACCTATGATGAAAATTACAGACCTCTCTCATCTTTCTAAGTAAGAAAACTTGCACAATCAGTGGCTGACTAAATACTTTTTGCCCACTGTATTTAACTGCTTGCAAAGATCACATATCTCCATAATGTAAGGGATATATTTAATTTTCCCTCAAGTCATTTAACATATTGCAGTTTTTTACTTATAAATAGTGCAACCAATTGGAGGGTTCATAACCAGCAAAAACTTGAGTCTGATCTGGAGGATGCATTGCAATCTCCTTTATAATAATATGGTGACGTTGGAACACACTATCACAGTCAGCCACCATAATAGTTGTTACATTTATTTTATATTTATTATGATTTTAACCCTAATGAACTGGTCACTGAAATGAGAACTAAATTTAGAAATTTTAAATTATGTCAGTATATCGTATATGGCAAGCTGTTTATCTCATAACCAAAAGCTTGGTATTTGACAAACTTGTTCTGTAGGTAGACTATAACACGTAATTGTTCCACTAAGGATTTATGATTCTATATAATTATCTATTGTGCACATGTACGCAAGAAGAAATTTGTCGTGATATTGTACTAAACTGAATAACTGCGGGTAGTGTTGGTACCACACGCCTTTAGTGACCCAGGTTCAATCTCCACCCCCCTTACTGGATGTTCTCCCCAGATCTGTGTGGTGTTCCTGTGGGAATTCAAGCACCTCCCAATGCAAGTCAGTAAGTGGATGGTCTACTCTAATTTCCCATAGGTGTTACTGAGTGTTAATGAATAAGTGTGATGGCTTGAAATGGTAAGGCTTTATGGTCATGTGGGCATCTGATGGGCACATGCTCGGGAACACCCTCAAACCTCAACCAAGATTAAACTGATGAATAAATGAATAATTTGGTTAATTAAGAGGTTTTTTCAACAGTTTAGCTAATTAACACAGTGTGTTCACAAAGTCATGCTTGGCAGACAGTACAGTTCTACACAAGTGATGCATATTATATCATGGCATATTATAGCCTAGTAATAAAGAGAAACAGTGACTGTACAGCAGCACAAAGTTAAAAATTTAAGACATTCCAAGTATGAAATTGTTTGGACAGTCCACATGTACAAACATTTTTACTTTTAATTTAAAAAAAGACCTGAAAGATTGTCTTTAAGTTAAGTGTGTGTGTGTGTGTGTGTGTGTGTGTGTGTGTGTGTGTGTGGGTGACATTCCACATGTACAAAAAGTTTTACTTTTAATAAAAAAAAAAAGATCTGAAAGATTGTCTTTAAGTTAAGTGGGACTGTGGTAGCCTAGCGGTTAAGGTGCTGGACTATGGACCGAAAGGTTCAGGGTTCAAATCCCACCTCTGCCAAGCTGCCACTGTTGGGTCCGTGAGCAAGGCCCTTGACCCACAATTGCTTGGATTGTAAGATTGTATCAATTGTAAGTCACTCTGCACAAGGGCGTCTGCTAAATACTGTAAATGTAACATGTAAGTGTGTGTGTGTGTGTGTGTGTGTAGATGTGTGTAGGTGTGTGTAGGTGTGTGGGTCAAGTTTAAATTCTTTAAAAGTTTAAAATGGGTCAAAATGTTCTTATAAGGATAGAAATATATAACCTTTTTTTGCTGGTCCCCATAAGGGAGCTTTCGTTTGTCCTCACAATAATAGAAAGACACGAGCGCGCGTGTGTGTGCGTGTGTGTGTGCGTGTGTGTGCATGCGTGTGCGTGTGTGTGTGTGCGTGTGTGTGTCGGTTCATTAGACAGGGGGCGCACGGTGCGGTGAGAGGCTGATGGAGTGTTTGGGCTGGGTGGGCGGTGCGTGTGGCCCCGCCCCTTTCTGCGTCTCTCCTATCAGGAGGAGGGAGGCAGGCGGCGAGCGCGGCTCTCACAGCAGGGACGCGGTTTGAAATCCGATACCCGCTAATTTTGCGTAACCTCCCTCTCCCTGCGCAGCTCTGCGCTCCAAATTGTTTAGCGGGAGCTGGTGAGCCCAGACTTTCACTCTGAGCAGGGTCGCGCTAGAGCGCAGAGCGCAGACTTACATCAGTTTAATAGCGAAGCAGCGGACCCGGTCCGGCCCGGTCTGCTCAGCTCAGTCCCGCTTCACTGCTCTCAGGGAGACGAGGTGCGACTGCTGTGTTTTGACCAGACTTTCTTTAATTTATCCAGGCAGTGTAAACGCTGATGCAGGACCGAATTGCGCTTTGGAGGCAGAAGTTTTTGGATTGTCCTTCTGAAAGAGCTGAATCTGGTTTCACTGGACCTAGTGGACTATCTAGCCTATAGATTAGGAGAGCAGCGATTTACTCTACTATCTGAGGATTACTGACAACACAGGAGACTTGGGGTGATGTATTATTTTTATTGTTTGTTTGCTATGTTCTTGTCGCTTGTGCTGTCAGTGCAGCATGCCTCATATTTCCTCGTTCTCAACGCAGACAGGTCGGGTTAGTTTTGTCAAGCTGCTACACCAGTCAAGCCAAATTGTGTCTCAATTAGCACCCTCCTCCCTATCCCCTTCGATGTTCATTATCGGTATTCGGTGCTCTGCTGTGTAGGCTTCATCGTTTTGCCTAATTCTTCCTGTGCATGGGGAAATATGAAGACATAATATTCCCCGCAATTATTGAAAGCTTTTAGGCATGGATGCATGATCGCATCGATTCCAAAATACTTCACTATATAGTGAACAGGGTGTGGTTTAGGACAGTCCGACTAACCGGTCCGTCTCCGAGGTAACTCGCGCTCTGAGTGAGGTGTTGCTGCTGGTACCGGTGTGTCAGGTGCTTTCGCTCCTCCACTCTTTCGTTCCCGTTCTCCGTTCAGTCGCTTATGATACATGCTCAGAACCATGTATGACGTATGGAATGAGGATACAGGTTGTTAAAAGGTCCGAGCTTAAATCAGAAATCTCTCAGCGTGTTGCCCCACCCTGCTGGAAAAGTAAGGTATACATTGCGTTATGGATGCTGGTAAGCTGGACAATGAGGAAGACCGTACGGGTTCCATGTTACATAACTGGTTTATGTTGGTTAGTTAGTGCTGGTTAGTTTCTTTAATGTTGCTTAGTGGTGATGATTTAGCTGGTGAACTCGAATGCTGTGTCTTTTCTGTGTTTTATTCAGCGCACCATATGGACGTGCCTAGTGTTTAGTATGGTAGTGTGCTGTTTTTGGTTATAATCTGTTGCATGCCACCTAAATGCCTTACAACAAACTTATTTTTTAAAATGCTGTTTTTTCCAACTCATTGAGCATCGTCTCTTTGTATAAATCTTGTCTTTCAGTTAATCACACACTTTAATATTTGTCTATGCAAGACAGACCGAAAACCTTGTTGAGACAGGCTCTTCTCAATGTCCTTCTTTCCTGGTCCTGCTCCGGGTCTGTAAAGCTTATTTGAGATGATTGGTAAAAGCACTAAACAGATTACATTGGTGAACTCTGAAAAATCTTACAGGCTAAGAATAGTCCAGGTGTAATTTATGGTCCCATCCACTGGCCTGAGTGTGTGCTGTGAAAAGAGAATATAGCCTAAGTTTGGATGTGACATATTTTAAAATAAAGGCTGTGCTTTCTTTCTTCAGGGTTACCTGACATGGGCTGTGTATTTTTGGTTGACTGAGTGCAGCTGAGCCATTCTGTGTCCATTAGCGCCCTGCGTACGGGCTGGACATCTGAAACCAATTTTGCACATCATATTGCATTTAACGTCTCGCGGGTGTTAACAGGGAGCCAGCAGAACTCATTAGCCACCTGTGAACAAACCATCGTTCAAGTCCATTTAGACTTGCTTGGCCAATACGAGCCTGCTGGATTGAATACGTTGGGTTAAAATGTGGTCTTATTGGATTACATGGACAATATAATTAAGCATTGATTATATTTTACATAGAGGTTGTCTACAGCCTCCTTGGTGCATAGATCCTAGATGAGACCATCCTAATGGCATTACATTTCATCACGTTTAAAGCATTTCTGAGGACCCATGTCTGGCTTGAAGCTCAGGAAGGACTCTGTGAGTTTCTAGTTTGAACTGAAACGCCTCTGGAGTTTGCAGTCAGGATTAGTTTACATCTGATGAGAAGTACCTTTGTGCCTGAGACAAATTGGTATACGGAGGGGAATCTGAGTGGCAGTACCAGACTTCCGAGGAAAACTAGGCTTTAATTGACTGGCCTTGCTGAGTAACTGTGGCACCCCTTAAAACAGAGTAGCTCCTCACGTTGCCCTGACTTGAAATCAATGTACGTCACTCAGGATCCTCACGGAGGAGCTCAAACTTTCTGCAGGACTCCCCATCAGTCCCTGATTAAACCCCTTCTTCTTCTGACTGTCAGTCTCATACTGGTATTAACCAGCCTGTCTTCAGTGATACTAATCTTACACTAACATGGAAGGAGATATGTTTATTTCTCTGCAATTCTTTTGAGCACTGTGCAAAATGAATTATGGTGCTTATAGTTCCGTCTGCCGCTTGATTAGTATATACACATGTGCTCACACACAGACATACACAGTTTCAGGAGAGAGTGAATATGCTGTATGCTGGAATGGATTACCTATATAATCTCTCTCTCCCCCTCTCCCTCTCCCCTAATCCCTGTGTTAAGTGGCAGGCCTGATCTGGTCAGGCTGTCGACCTGGCCGAATAATTATTACAGCTTATGCATGTGAAATGTGACTAGCATGTGACAGGGTTTAGTCTGAAGACCTTCTAGTACTAACACGAAAGCCACAGCTAAATATTTAGTGCCCAGACTTGAGAAGCTGCATTTTTCTATACATATTATTGGTGCTTCAGATATTACAGCAAAATGGTAGCAGCTGTATCGACGCACAAACATTTAGCTTTGCCAAGCAGGCTAGAATCAGAGCAGGCTACACGCCATGCCTGTGAGTGTGTTTTTCATGCATATTTCTCTTTGATTCATTTTGCCAGTAGGGGACACGGAGAGAAATGGAATGAATGAAAAAGAAATGTGTTAACCAGCACCCATTTATAGGCCTGTGTTGATTTTTGTTGAAGCTCAGATCAAATTCTTAGTAATTCCTGGGTTAAATGTGCCTTGTTGTGAGAGAGTTGGGGTCCAGGCATTGCTGCACAGTAGATTTGCACTATGGCTGATCAATCATACTGGCATGCCTGGCCTCGCCACACTTACTGTGTTTAGACTTTCGCGGCTAACTGTATAAAAAGCTAAAAGCAGAGTCAGTATATAACTGTCTAACAGTGAGCGCCCCTTACTGAGACGCAGTGTTGTAGATTGGTTCCAGCCGTTGGGGCTTTACTTTGTCGTTGCCCATTTCATTGCACTGCACCACTTTATATGGGCACTCGTTTCTGGGCCGGAAGATGAAACTAGCATTAAGGGCTTTGAGGCTGCAGGCCAGGCTCATTCAAGACCCCTGATCCCAACGTTACTGTAAGATACAGGAGACTCCAAGAGCTGACGCCAGAATCACACACACTCCAGACAAACAGTGTCCAGAAATACACAGTGGAACCGGATTCCACAAATACACCCTTCATACACACAGATACACTATCACTCTGGAGCGCCAAACCCACTGCTGCCCTGTCAGCCAGAGAAAACACGCCATTGCTCAACACATTGTGCGTGTTTGTGAACCTTCAAATGCTGACCAAGAAAGGGTCTCCTACCCCAGCAGAAGAAAGAAAAACAGGGTTATGCCAGCCTCAGGCGAGTTCGTGTGTAGGTGTGAGACTATGTGTCAACTGTGGTCGTCCTCGGAAAAAAATGTCACCATTTCACATTAACACAAACATTGTGTGTGTCTGTGGGTCTAAGCCAAGGCTGTAAAAATAAGTTAAAACATATGTCAACACAGGAGTCTCTTGCGCTCAAAACAAAAAACCCAAAGTGGGACATGGACGATCTAACACATTCTAACAGTTTGTGTATATGTGTGCATGTTATGTGCACAATTGCCTTTAAATTCCTTTAATTGTGGCTAATGTAAACTTTCAGTGTGGCAAGCCAAGGCAATCCCACACATGCACACGCAGAGACAGAGACACACATACACAGACACTGCAGTGTGTGAGGGGAGCGTGTGTTTTCTTTAGAGAGATAAGTGTGTTTGTGCTAGTCTAATGAAAGATGTCTTTCAGAGCACTACGAGAGCCTGAGTGCGAGAACGAGAAAGAGTGCTTATTAGAAATCCAACAGTGTAAACTTGCTTTTGAGATATGAATCTGAATGTATCTATTTCATGGACTCAGTAATTAGCAACTTATTTTCTGTACATGCTGCAACCAAGCAGTTTGGAATTGTTAATGGTCTCTAATGGTGTGCTCCTTGACAAAAAATGGCTCTCGTTTCAGAATGTTTGTAATGGTTCTGAATTCTCACCTCTTAAACCACACACTAAACTATTTGTTTATCATTCTATGCTTACGATCTGAATATTAAACCCAGTCTTTCTGCTGTTGTGTTTTAGGTTGCCGGGGGACACGGGAGTGAGAGTACAGGTTGCCTTCCTGCGGTCTGTGAGCGTGTGTGTGTGTGTGTGTGTGTGTGTGTGTGTGTGTGGCAGTGCTCTGTTGGCATTATGCGTGGGACAGTGGAAGATGTGTGAGTCTGGTGTCCGTGGCGAGGAGCCAGGGTCCCACAGCTCACTGGCAGGGATGATGGCGCTCTGCCTTCTCCTCTACCTCTCCTCCTTCATTCTTCCATCAGCCCACAGCGCCCACCTGCCCTCAGCACAGCCTACAGGTCAGACAGCATACCTCCATCTGTCGCTCTCTCTCTCTCTCTGTCTGTAGGTCACTTTCTCACATTGGATTTCTGTCTTTTTAATAAAGTTAGATGTTTTTTCAGTAATACAAAAAAGTGGGATTGGTGCGTCACTCCTAAACATGATGGATTGTGTTAGAAATGTCCGTTTTGATATTGTCTTATGAGCAAAACCTGGCTGTGTCTTTCAAACAAGTTGCCTAACACTTTTGTCAATGAACAAATTTTCTCCTAGAATATTTGTATGTTGTGAGGGTTTGAGAGGTGTCGTGGAATTTTGTCAGCAATGCTATCAGACTGCTCTGGTTTAATGGGAACTTGTAGCAGTTATTGTGTAAGCACAACCTGTCTGAGCTAGTGATTTATTACACAATCCAGAGCCTGATGGATTGGTTTGCTGCAGAGTGGATTACATGACAGATAAGGGTGTGTGCGTGCATGCGTGCATGCGTCCTCGTGCGTGTGTGTGTGTGTGCATGAGCGTGTGTGTGTACGCGTGTACTTTTTTCCATCTATCTAAGACGTTTCGTTTGCTATCTCCATATCTGAGCTTATGTCCAGCTGCCACTTACAGCCGTAAGCTTTGGACTTAAATGTGTACACACTGAAATGATTTATGTTACTGTATTGCAGCCTGTAAAAAGTTCAAACGAGTGAGTCGCACTTGTTGACCCAAAGATTTATGCTAGTGTGTGCATTGCTCTGTTGGATATCGTTATCCAGGGTGTGTTCACTTCATTAATGCTCTTTGAAATTACCAGCAGATCACTCATTCAATTATGGATGAACACCAGGACTGTGTATGTGAGCATCATCTAGGGTCCCCTGTTCATTCACAGGCGCGCACACACACACACACACACACACACACACACACACACACACACACACACACACACACACAAGCAGATTTGTTCATGATGACCAGTAGGGTGTCCCCACAAAGTAAAAAAAAAAAGTCAGATCTTTCTATTCTTGTGCATCCCCCCCCATAATCACTGGCACCCCTTGTGAAGATGAGTGAAGAGTTAATAGAATTGAAGTTTCTTTAATAGTTTTCTTTAATCGAAGTAAGTGTAGTATGAAAAAATCCCTCATCAATAAATCAGGTAAACACATATACATGTGCCACACTTATTGACACCTCTGCATTTAATACTTTCAGCAACCTCCTTTAGCCAATAAAATAGCACTTAATCTCCTCCTATAACATGTAATAGAGTAGAAGAGTAGAGCAGTTATAGAGCAGGGAGTTTGAGATCGTTCCTCTTTACAAAATCTCTTTGTATCGTCCAGAGTCCTAGTGCACTCACTATCCTCTCTAGCTCACCCCAGTGGTTTTCTATGGCATTTAGAACAGGGGACTGAGGTGACCATAGCCTGTGAACCAGATTTGTGTTCATCTGGAGATATGTTTTGGATCATTGTCCTGCTGGAAGATCCAGTGACGACCCACTTTCAGTTTCCTGGCAGAGGCAGACAGATTTTGATTTAAAATGTCCTAGATGATGCCATGTACCCTAACACAGTTCTCAGGGACTGTGGAGGAAAACCAGCCCCTCAACATCACAGGCTCCTCCACCGTTGTCATCCTTTTATGCCAAACCCTACTTGAGTGTTTGTTGCCAAAAAGCTCAAGTTTTGTTTCATCTGACCATAGTTCATGGTTCCAGTCAAAGCCCCAACAGCATGTAGCATTTAACTTAGGTTGTGGTTAGGTGACAGGAAAGGCTTTATTCCCCTTTTTACCTCTTGCCATCCTCGGACAGAAACCTTGGTTCCTTGTTGAGCAGTTTTTCACAGTTCCATTTAATCAGAACTTTTTAATTATTGCTCAGCTTAACTGTTGATATTCTCAGGTAAATGGCTAATGTTTATAACCATTCGCTGACTTTCAACACCTGAGGTTCAACACACTTGAATTGTGTGTTCTCTTGTCTTTCCCATGTTGAAGAATGACTAACACTCTGATAAACAATATAACTGTAAAAAATGCTTCAGTTACATTTTGTTTCTAAGCATTTCTAGGGGTGCCAATAATCTTTTTGTTACAAAAAATGAATTTTTTTCAGACTGCGTATACTTCAATTAAAGGCAGGATTTTTTCCCCCAGTGTGAGATTAAGCTAATTCACTAAAAGGTCAATTGCTTATAACTCTTCCTACTCATCTTTACCAGGGATGCAGGAGTAATGGTGGAGGGGAATGTATGTGGGATGCACTGATTTTTGAGAGTAGATGGCAGATGAAAGACCATGTAGTGGTTTATACACTCACTGGTCAGTTTTTAGGTACACCTGTTCAACTGCTTGTTAACACAAATATCTACTCAGCCAATCACATGGCAGGAACCCTTTTAGGCATGTAGGCATGGTCTATATAACCTGCTGAAGGTCAAATCAAATGTCAGAATGCGGAATAAAGATGATTTAAGTGACTTTGAACATGGCATGCTTGTTGGTGCTAGACAGAGAGGGCTGGTGTGATATTTTCAGAACTGTTGATCTAAAGGGAATTTCACTCACAGCCATCAAGATTTTATAGAGAATGGTCAGAAAAAGAGTAAATGTCCAACCAGGCTCAGTTCTCTGTGTAAAAATGTCGTGTTGATGCCAGAGGTCAGAGGAGTTTGAGCTGATAGAAATACAACAGTAACTCAAATAAGCATTTGTTATAAACTGAGGTATCAGAAGAGCCCGCTCCCATGAACAAAACAACATCCTTGATGGGGCTACAGCAAGCAGTGACCACACCAGGCCACTTCTGTCAGCTAGAACAGGCAACTCATCTGCAATATGTATGAGCTTCACCAAAACTGGACAAAAGAAGAAAAATGTTGCCTGGTGTTCATGAGGCTTTGATTCTGCTGTGAGATTTAGATGGTAGGGTCAGAATTTTGTGCGAACATGTGCGTCCCTTTATGGCCACGGTGTACCTATCTTCTGATGGCTACTTCCAGCAGTATAACGTGCCAGTTCACAAAGTGTCCATATCATCACAGACGGGTTATTTGAACATGACAATGAGTCCACTGTACTCAAATGGCCTCCACAGTCGCCAGACCTCAATCCAATAGAGCACCGTAGGGATTTTTGTGGAACGGGATATTTGCAGCATAGATGTGCAGCCGATAAATCTGCAGCAACTGCACAATGCTGTCATGTCGATATGAACCCGAAATCTCTGAGGAGTGTTTTCTGCACCTTGCTGAATCTATGCCACAAAGAATTAGGGCAGTTCTGAAGGCATAAGGGGGGCCAACTCTGTACTTAAAGAAGTGGCTGGTCAGTGTACCTGTTTGTGCTAAACCAAGTGTCAGGTTTGGTATGTGTGTTGAAACCTGTCCTTTTGTATATGAGTGCGTTACTCTTCTTACATCTCCTGAACACTTCTATGTTGCTGCTGGCAGTCGTGAACAGATGGTCAGTTAACTATGTGCTGTAAGAAATCCAACACACACACACACCTCTTCTTTGCCACCCATGAAATGACCCTCTGAATTGCCAACCCCCATTGCAGCACAGACCTCCCCCCAACACACACATGTGCGTGCACATACACACACGCACAAACACACACACCATCACGCATATGAACACGCATACAAACATTCATCTAAGGCAAGGACACTGTCATACCAGCCACCAGCAATTCAATACGAATCGTAATTTACATCATACAGACTGGTTGCTGTTTTTAGTAATAACCAGTTTTACTAATACTTATTTCATAGTATGCAGAACGTAATGAGGCTTGTACATACATTACGCACTCTGTTTGGAACTTACAGAGTGTGAGAACAAGTCTGTAAACTGAAGCTGATGCGTGTTCCATGTGTTGACACACACCTGCGTCATATATATTATATATATATATATATATATGATATATATATATATATATTATACTATCTATATATATAAATATATCTCTCCCTTCCCCCGGTGTGTGTCTCTCTCTCATCTGTCTGTCTGTATGTATGTATGTATGTATGTATAATGTGTGTGTGTGTGTAAGTGTGTATCTGGATATCTCAAAGCAGCTGTTGCCAGTTGCTCCTGGTTGTCACAGGCTAGAGGGAATGGAAGGAGAGGATTAGAAGTGTTCCTGCCTAGTAAAGACCACCCCCACCCCCAGCTACCATCCCACTAATACACACGCTGTCTCTGTGTTCTGTCTGTCATATTGTCCACTTTGGCAATTTCACTCCAAACAATTGCTCGTCAAGTTACTCTGGAAAGTGCCGTGCAGTAAACATAGCAGCAGATGTCAAATCATCCAGCAGAAAAAAAGTTTTCAGAAAAGCTTTGTTTTCCTCTGCCGTTCAGTGTTAGAGGGATCTAATGGCTTTATTATGGGGACTGTCTTATTTCCTTGTATTAAACTGCAAGTTATTCAATCCAGCTAAAAGTACTGACCAGCAGATGTGTGTGTGTGTGTGTGTTTGTGTGTGTGTGTGTGTGTGTGTGTGTGTGTGCTTGCGTGGGTACCTAAGATGAGTTGCAGACTCCCTTGGGTCAGGAGGTGAAAGGGCAAGATGTCACTTTCCCTAATGTCCCAATGCAGTCATGTGCAAATGACTAACTGATCTATTGATCTTGCTCTAATAAGCCATGTCTTAATCTGTCTTACTCTGCATGCTAAGGGTTGGTAATACACTTCAGTCTGCCTGTAGTTAAGATACAGATGCACACATTCAAAAGGTCTATTATTAACAAGTTTAATGCTACTATCTGGAGAAATGTTATGAGCTGAATTTTTGTTCCCTCTTACTGCCTTTGGCGGCAGTTACTCTGCCCCGTTAGCCGCCCAAATTTGATTTTAGGTTATTCACATCATTTGTTTAATGTGGCCTCTCTGAACTAACCCACAGGCTCAAAAGGACCACCCCTGTCTGAGATTCATGTCAGCAAATAATTATTTTACTACAAAGGCACACAAACCTTGATCTGACTGTTTGGACTGTGCATTCCACCATCATATATATGTGGATTTGCATATGCAATCAAAAATAATTTCACAATTAACAGTAATTATATCATTAACTTTGTTCAACTATTTCATTTAACTTTATTTATTCATGCAGCAAAATACAGCTTTGCAACGGTGCTTTACACGGAAGGTAAGGACAGCATGAGAGAGAACAAAAACAGTTGGTCATAAAACATGAAAAAGATACAAATTTGAATATACTTATTATTTTTAAAGTACTTGATAAAAAGAAGTCATTGTACTACCTCACGAATGGCAAGTAAGCTACCAGCTACCACACAGGCAGTTACACGACTAAAATGATTACTTTATGACTCGGGAAGATGACTCACGGGCTTCTCATTAGCTTATAACTCAACTGAAGTGCACATGACCCAGTGATCGAAATCATTGCATTTTTTGCAGTTTATTTATAATAGAGCTATAACAGGTTATATTCTAGTAATATAGATATTAAATAAATTAGCTTTCACTTCAGACTCAACCTTTATTAGCTGACAGATATTCAGTAATTGTTGGGTGGCGTTTTCAGTTTCTCTGGCCAGTTTTGGAATTCTTGTTGTCATTGTGATTAGAAAGTAGTCACTGAGTTATAAGAAATGACTATAAGATAGGAATCATACTAGTTTAATTATAAAGATATGTTTATTCTGGTTTTGAGCTGTTTATCCCATAAAGTAGAAGGAAACTAGGCCATTTTCTCTGTGGAATGACAAATAAGACAGTCTAGTCCTTGATTAGAACGTGTGTGTGTGTGTGTGTGTGTGTGTGTGTGAGTGTGTGTGTGTGACAGAGAAAAGAGAAAGAGGAAGATTTTTGAATGGAGAGTGGAGACAAGTTGTGTATGTGTCTGAAAGTGCATTTCTTAGCCGCGAGACGAGGTGTTTTGTGGGTGTATTTTTAAAGGGTTTGGCAAAGAGCAGTGACTGGGAGGTTGAATGCTGCAGTTTCCGTTACTAATTAGTGCAGAGAGAGAGAGAGAGAGAGAGAGAGAGAGAGAGAGAGACTGTGTGGAGAGGAGCTTTTGGACACTGAAGCCGTCTTAAATTTTCGTAGGGGGTGTGTTGCGCTACACACACGCCTCAACAGGGTAGAAGAAAAGAGGCAACAAGCCGAAAGCCATTCTCCTCCCACCTCTCTTTCTCTCTTTGAGTGTGGAACAGTGATCTGACCCCCCCACCACCTCCACCACACACACACACACACACACACACACACGCACACACGCACACACACACACACACACTCCCTCTCTTTCTCCTTCTCTACTGGAAGCCTTCTCAGGCGCAGTAGTTCTCCCCACTCAGTATACTCTTAGAAGGCTTTTTAGACGTTTACCATGGCCATATGAGTTCATACACACATGCACACTAACACTTGTATGTAGGTACCAGAGTTGGATGTTAAGATGATTCTGAGAGGTTTGCGAGTATTCTGTCAGCACACTAACATGGAACAACTTCAGAGATTTTTTTGTATTGTTGAATTATTCAGTATTTACCGTATTTTTCGGACCATAAAGCGCACCAGGTTATAAGACGCAATATCAACGATCGGCTGCTAACGGGTATATTTTCATACATAAAGCGCACCGGGTTATAAGGCGCATGAAATGAAACAAAACTCTTAAGTTCCCTCGGAAGCTCAGTTTGGTCTTTACCTGGCGCAGGGCGGCTTCTTGCTTCCTCCACTTCCGTACCATTGATTCGTTAATGCTGAATTCTCTTGCAGCTGCTCTATGTCCATGTTGTACTGCGTGACTGATAGCGCTGTGTTTGAAATCCGCTTCGAAAATGAATGAATGAATGCACGTACCCTAATGCTGAAGCACATACCGTATTACTCCGCTATGCTGCGCACTACGGTTGCCGTAAGCTTCGTAACTTACGAAGGCCGTGCTAACATTTTGACAGATTTATGAGCGCCGTGTACCATCTTCTAGGTCAGAAAGCACAACCAGAATTAATTCATACATTAGACGCACCGCATTTTAAGGCGCACTGTCGATTTTTGAGAAAGTTAAAAGGATTTTAAGTGTGCCTTATGGTCCGAAAAATACGGTACTTATGAAAAGTAATTTAGTTTTTTATAGATATGATATTAAATATCACTGAAATCACATTGTTCCATTTTCACAGGTGTTTTACAAGTAGTCTGTAAAACAAAATACGCGACAGTATATTTTATTGAGGTCATTGTCCTCTTTCGACTGCTCCCGTTAGAGGTCCGTTAGAGGTCGCCGCTTGTTAGACCCAGCACAGGTTTTTATACCAGATTCCCTTCCTGATACAACACTCTCATTTTATCAAGCACTGAACACAGTGGATCACCACTCACACGGGGACAAGTTAGCCCAATTCATTTAACTCATGTCCTTGGAATGTGGGAGGAAACGAGTACCCAGAGCAAACCCACGTGGACTCAGGAAGAACATGCAAAATCCACACAGACGCCGTCCAGCTCGGGAATTGAATTGGAGATCTCTGGAGCTGTGAGGCGACAGTGCCAGTACTTTTCAACCACTACTGTGCCGCCACCTTAATATTTTTATTGAGGTACAAATTCTTTTTTTCTTCTTTTTTCACTTTCCATGCTATAGTTATGTCTGAATATCTCATTATAACAATGATAGTCTGACATTGTCAACAATAATCAAACAGAATCTTTGTGAGCTCATAAATGCGACAGTAGTTAACTCCTGTTGGAAGCATCTTTAATCACAAACTCGCTCACTTTCCATAGCCACTTAATCCAATTCAGAATTGCAGGAAGTCCTGGGCCTACCCCATAGCACAGGGCGTAAGGCAGGAGCCAGCCCTAGACAATCCATCAAAAGGCACATGCACACACTTACACTGGAATTCTTTAGAGACGCCAGTTGATGCATGTCTTTGCTATATGGGAGGCACCCAGAGTGCGCAAAGGAAACCAATAAGGACATGGAGAGAAATGCAAACTCCATAAAGACAGAGTCTGGACTGAGACCTGGACTGGGAATTTTAGGAACAATGGTGACAGAGCTAACCGCTTGTGTTCCCGTGCCACCCAGTGTTACTGATGTGTAATGGATTTATAGTCCAACACATGTAAGGAAGGAAGAACAAAGAACCACACAAAAGCACAACTATTCATTAAAGACCATCTTCTTCTGTTTTGTTTTGGATTTAGAAAAGTCAGTGTCGATTTTGTTTTTACATTTACATATAACATTTACATAAACCCATAAACTTAAGGCAACACCAGCAGCTTAATTGGAGATTTACACTGGGCTCTGTATGACGAGGTAATTTCGTTTTTATATATATATATATATGTGGACTTTGCTTATGGACTTTGCTTATATATATTTCCACATATATATATATATATATATATATATATATATATATATATGTGTGTGTGTGTGTGTGTGTGTGTGTGTGTGTTGTGTGTGTGTGTGTGTGTGTGTGTGTGTGTGTGTTATATATATATATATATATATATATATATATATATATATATATATATATATATAAGCAAAGTCCATTAAGCCCTTTCTGTTGGTAGGGTGTTTTTTTCGCACTATTTGCCACCAAAAAAAAAAATACTACATTGTAATTTTTCTCCCAATTTTCTTCAGCCCCAGTTTTATTACATTAGCATATGCTGTCCTCTGTGTCTAAAACAGCTTCTGTGTGTTTTAAAGAAAGTATAGGAGCAGATTTCTTGAAAATTTCAGCACCTGAGGAAAGCAGACTGTAATTCACCCCCACAGTACACTCTGTAGTCCCTTCACAGCACAATAAAATTTCATCATTCACTGATCAAGGAAATACTGTTCTCTTGATGTGTGTGTGTGTTACGTGAGACTAAGGAGGCAGGCTTATGCATAGACTTCATAAAATGCTACAGCATGGCTGAGCTACAGCCCCCCAGAGGTTTCTATATCAAGCCTGTAAAAAAAAAAAAAACACATACCATTCACACTGGCCCCATTTACCACTCTTCGCCCTAGCCCCAGCTAACTCAAAACCATACAGTAGCCATTTATGATATTTATTTATGATCCCTTTATTGCACATTAGGTGGATTTTTACTCCCCAGACATCTACACACACACGAACACACATTCATTTAGTGCTCGGCATACCACAAAGACTATTATTTTCATTAACGAGTGGTCTTGTAAGTAGCTCGAGGTGTAGTCATACTCTTAAAAGCAAATACCTGAACAATATGAATGAATACTCGTACTATATAAAATCTCATTAAGGAAAGGAAATGTTATCCAGTTCCAAACCTACACGTATTTGTAATATGTGCGTATCTGTACGTATCGATGTGCGAGTTAGTATGCATGTGTATGCTGAGCACCAAGGATCCATAATTCATACTAAATATTCTGTATTCTGTTCTTAGCCTCCAACTTTGTTTCATCTGAGTACATCTGAACCCACCTTTCATTTTTTTATTGCAAGCATAAGCACAAAAATGAATAGCAGTTAATGCTGTGCAGTCAGGCACTTTGACAGGGACAGAAAGGAACTAGATTCCTATAGTCATGAATGTAAGCTCAAAAATAAGGCATTGCAATTTGTGACATTGCCTCGTGAGTGTGGCAGATACTTATTTAGAATTTACCCGTAATTCGCAGGGAACGATACAGGTTTCTCGGGGAGGAGTGTTAGTTTTGTTTAGTTTTGCTTTGTTTGGGTTAATTTTTTAATGTAATTGTAAAACATCTATAAAAACAGGGATATTAAAGAAAATATCTGGCGGAATATATCTGAAAGGCCTGGGGATGATGGTGATGAATCTGTTCATGCCCACAAAAACACAAAATATAGCTTCCTGCACTAATCTTCGCTCGTGTCTTTCTTTTTTTTTAAGCTGACGATGTGAAAAAGACACAGCGAAATCTCTGTGACACATTAAGAGACATTAAAGAAAGCAAAAGCAGACAGGGAGTTTTCAGTGTTTAGACAAAAATCGTAGCACACTTGGTATGAAGGTCCCACTACGTTAAAAATCGCATCCGTTTTTTTTTTGTATGTGTGAAAAATCATATTCAGTTTGAATAGGCCTTTAGAATGAAAAATTTATTAAGAAGTGGAGTAAGGTGTGCTGCTATGATATCTAATCAGATTAGCTTTTCACATTCCATTTAAATACCAAGTGTGTATAAGCGACTCAGTTCATTGCCGTTAGTGTAATAATATAAGATTAGATTTATAGATATCCTGTTATTTATAGTGGTAGCAATAACTATGATAGACATCATTTCTTTTGTGCAATGTTGTGTGTTCACTCATACTGTATAATGCCTCTATGAGAGCAGTATATTTCTGTAAGGTATTTTATGTTCGGTTAGACTTTATTAGTTGTATGATGTTCTCTTTGCGGGACTGTGATAGCCTAGCGGTTAAGGTACTGGACTCTGGACCAGAAGGTCCAGGGTTCGAATCCTGAATCTGCCACTGTTGGGTCCTTTAGCAAGACCCTTAACCCACAATTGCTTGGATTGTAAGACTGTACCAATTGTAAGTCGCTCTGGATAAGGGCGTCTGCTAAATGCTGTAAATTTATTTAAAAATGCTGTAAATTCTTTGCATTGTTTGAGCTGTTTGCTCTGCGTCAGTATTCGTGCACATGCACTAGAAAGACATAAAGACAGGAAAATATAATTTTGCCATGTGTGCTTAGAGAGGACGTCAAGAACGTCTGTATAAATACAATTCTTTAGAAGAATGTGTTCGAAAATACTACACCAGAAGATTTCAAACCTCCCATTGCTCATTACACCTCTCCACCCACGGCAAGACAGATGAGTTCATTTCTTGCCACTTCTTTCCACCCGCAAACAGGGAAAAATGCCCTTCCAAATTAGGAAAACATTATACTACTAAGTAATGCTTGTGTCTGCGTAATAAATTGCCTACAGTGTTATTAAGATTGACAGAGATCCCCTGATTGAAACTGATGTAGGAATGTCCCAGTTGTACCTTCCTGTTATCACTCTGTATCAGCTGAAACAGATCTAATGCTGACATCCTCACAGTAACCAAGCCAACTCTCTTCAAGCAAGAAATCACTTATGAAATCACTAGAATGAGATGAGTGGAAATCTCTATTCATTTTTTGTTATCTTTCATGCTTTCATCTCTGGCTCTGCGTGGCATCTGCTGTGATCAGCATTATGATCGGTAAACACGTTTTGGCTGTATTTTCCCTCATAAGAATTTGAGGGATTGGGTACAACTGTGTGACGTGGGAGTCTGCAGTTCCATTTCACTATTGGCCAGTATAACTGAAGGTCATTCATACTGTGGCCTGTCTCTCTTTCTTTTAGACTCGCGGCTGAGCGAGACAGAAATGGAGATGGAGACAGAGGTGTTCCTTGAGGACTATGTGGTGGCCATGGGGGACTCGCTGGATCTGCCTTGCAATCCACATAACTTCCTACTGCCTGTCGTCTGGCAGAAAGATGGCGCAGTTGTGCACTCCGGCAATCGCACACAGCTGAGCCACAAGGCACTGCGCATCATCAACGTCTCATATGAGGACTCGGGGGTCTACTCCTGCAAATACAAACACAGCAACACAGTGCTCAGCAACTACACCGTCAGGGTCACCGGTTAGTATATCCCGATCTCTCCTTAGAACTCTTCATTCGCTACTCTATACTGCTACTCAGTCTCTTCTCTCTCTGAGTAATATGTTGGGACATGAGGATCATTATTGTCTACTTTCTCACAATGGACCACATAGCTCGTGTTTCAGCTTGCTGAGATTTGATCAGCGTATCTGTCAGCAGTGGCAGCCAGCCATCGAAATTCATGCCACACCGCAATAAAATAATCCTGCCAAATACACCTAAAGGTAATTATAAGTCTAAACGTTCACAAACAGCAAAGATAACACAAGCGCACACAAGGTCACCCATGCAGAGAGTAAGTTCTCAGAGAGGCATGGCAGACTACATTTTTAATAAACATTCTGAATGCCAGCCTCAGTAAACCGTTCCTGTCAAAGGGAAAAAGGGAGGGAGAGAGCGAGAAAGGTGGTGTTGCTCAATATTTTTAGAAATCAACCTCCTTCCTGGTCTCAAGAGAGCAAATATTACAGCGCTGTTGTAATATGTGTACATTAGAGCCACAAAGATGTACATGGTGCTTCAGTTCAGCGATATACACCAGTGCCCACCCACACATTTGTACACAGAGGGAGTAAAACATGCCTATGCATGAGGACAGAGATCATTTATTTTCATTCTCAACAGCTAACGATTGATATTTGTATTGAAAGCAGAGCAGAGAGAAAACAGGTTTGGTACTGATTTCTGTCTCACACAACCTTCTGGTAGAACAGTACTGAGCATTTTTGTATTATCTAATGCTGCTTCTGTGTCTGGAATAGTTTCAAGATACCGGCTACGCCTCATTAACTACTTACTTAACACTGGGCTGGTCTGTGTATTAGTTCCATGACAAGTTACTACCATCTTTTTAGTGTGCATTAATAATTCCAGTTAACTGTGGTGTCGTTTAAAATCTGGCACCTCAGTAAGAGCAGTGCAAAAAGAATTTTGCAAAAATTGTGTTCTTAGTGGAAACAGCAGCAGGGGTGAGAATGGGGTCCTGTAAACTCAAAAACTATAGACACCAGCTGAGTTGCCTATTGACAACTAATTAGAGAGCAATTGTCTGGAATCACCTTATCATTTAAACCAGATGGAGGGAGGGAGGGGGTAGAGAGAGAAAGAGCAAGAGACAGAGACAGAGAGAGTCATTTTGAACTTGAACTTGTGGGGTGGGGGAGAGAGAGAGACAGAGAGAGAGATGTGAGTTTTCTTCTCTTTGCACATGTGTTTGGCATTAGTCCAGCTCCAGTCAGTCCGTGCCGCCCTCTATCAGTACAGAGAGGAAAACAGGAGCTGGCTGCAAATTCTAAAATAATTACCATACAATGACAGAACAGCAATATCCTATTCGTCCACTTAAATACAGGCAACACAAATACACTAGGCAACATGCCATGCAAATACTTGCTACGAGACAAGTGGACATGGGGCATAAGCTAGCTCATTACTGAGGCTGATAATATACTCTAGCAAGTATATTTTTGTATGTTTTTTTATATATTCATGTACAGGCATGGTGACAAGATGAAAGCAATAAATTAATGAGAACTATCAACATTACCAAAGAAGTGATACTAAATTACTAAGAAAAGAGTAAATATGGCAAAAATGCACTGTAATTAGTCATCCAGTACTCTGAGCATCTCTGCGTTATACACAGTTGACATTGTTGTTACAATTTTGTATTCATTTGTATTACATTAGATTTCTAAAAATGTCCCATAGAACATTCGTTGTAATAGACTTAGAGTATCCTGGAATATTAGTGGAAACTGGAGTAAATTCTTCAAATGTAGCTCATGGCAGCAGTACTGTACGCTCATGGTGGACTTAAACAAAGAGTGCAATCACAGGTGTGTGTACTGTAACGGAGTATAGTAGACAGACCACACAGTAAAGCACTGTGCGGCTATAACCGCAGTGCTATAGAGTGTCAAGTGAGAGCTAACGACAGACTAGGTACAGAGCTAGGTGATGTGCTGGGAGGTATGGTTGTGTTAAGTGAGGGTGTTCAGCCAGTACCGGTGTGAATGACTATGGAGGAACTGAGGAGAAATGTCTTTTTGGAAGAATTCAATTAGAAGTACCATGTGGGAGGAGCTCTGCATGTGTGAGTGTTAAGTAGAGTAATAATACAACTGTTGTTAAAAATCTCATGGACGTTTTGTTGGTGCTTACTAACATCTGCCAATAATTTTGTGTGTGTGTGTGTGTGTGTGTGTGTGAGAGAGAGAGAGAGAGAGAGAGAGAGAGAGAGAGAGAGAGAGAGAGAGAGAGAGATGGGGAGGGGGGTGTTTGTGCATTTAATAATTGTTTTAGATTTCCTATCAGTTACGTTTTTTCCCTTTCACTGATTCATTGTTGAGGTAATGCAATCTCATCTTTCTCCTGGTTTCTCTCTCTCAGATTCCCTCTCATCTGGTGACGATGAAGACTATGATGAGGAGCCAGACGATGCAGGTAATGAAAATGGTGTGTTCCCTCAATTCAGTTCGTTTTTAATTATTCTTAATTCGACTTGGCAATCTATATCATGTTCTGTCGAGCTTGCATCTACTTAAAAGTGCAGCCCCGCACTCAAACCTGTGTGTGCTTGCGCGTGGGTGCGCTGGGAAAGCGAGGGCAGGAGATAATTGGAGTTTTGCTGACAGCTCCTGTGGCTCCTTGGACAGAGAGCAGAGGGGTACAGGATATAAGAGTAGTTTAACTGGGATCGATTAGCTCTGTAGTCAAGAACCACTCTGGAAAAGTCATTTTCACACTGGGAATTTTTTCTAAACACATCTTCTAAGGCTTACTGACAAAGCTGCTTGTGTGCATTTCACTGGATACTTTCATGCTCCTGCACTGTGCGTTGCTCAAGCAGGATTTACTATTACGTCAGTCTTCTACGGTACACGATCTCTATTTGAGTAAGGTTTTTGATTCTTGACACACCTCAGCTCATTGCATAGGGCATATTCAAACAGCAGATTAGTCATCAAATACCAAGGGATCCACATTACATGTAGGTTCCCATCTAAAAAGGTCTAAAGTGCATATTAAGATATTTCTTACATGGTAAGGGTTAGGAAATAGCATTTCACTATATGTTATACAACAATATTTGGTGTAAATCGTTAAATTATCATAACTAGTTAGAAATTGTTAGAAAGTAATACATTTATAAAACTAAACATTTTTGAATTAGCAGCTAACTAAGGTCACCTGCAGAGATATCCACTGAATGGAGATATTTTCTCACAGTGGTGAGTGAACAGATGTTAACTTTAAGCCCTGATGAAGAGCATGGTGGTAGCCTAGTGGGTAAGGTACTGGACTATGGACCACAAGGTCCAGGGTTCAAATCCCACCTGTGCCAAACTACCACTGTTGGGTCCTTGAGCAAGACCCTTAACCCACAATTGCTTGGATTGTAAGACTGTATCAATTGTAAGTCGCTCTGGATAAGGGCGTCTGCTAAATGCTGTAAATGTAAGAGATTTTTCCTATTTTATCTGATTTTAAATTCATCCACTATTTAGTTGCACAAGCATGTCTGCTAGTCTTGTTTTTTTACCACATATTAACTGTCAATGTATCGGTAATTGACTACTCATTTACAATTCAGTATTATGGGACGTTTCGGTTGATTTAGTATGCCATTAATTTAGCTGAAATATTAGTGTGAAGCTATTGATTTGCCCTGTAATACACAAAAAAAAAAAGACTATCAAGTGGATTTCTTATACACCCTTCTGCACTGGGTCATTTTTATGAACTAAAAACAGCTTAGAATACAAATTGTGTGTGAGTTATATGTGTTAATATTACCTTAATATCAAATATGACTACAATATACCACATTTAGAAGGTGTGGTTATATTCCCGCTTATACTAGCTTGTTCAATAGCTTACTGTTCTCTGGCGCTGGCAGCAATGAACGTTGATTTTCACAGTTGTAATGATTTTACAAAATTGTAGTCATATGTGTGTTTCTTTTTCCTCCACTGTAATGTTAGCCACTCAGTTTGCCACTCAACAGTTCATACTGTACTGTGCATGTGCACCGGAGTCTGTTTTTGTGAAGCTGAGTAGACTGAACGTGAGTGAAAATGAGTGAACCATGGTCACGTTAGGTTTATTAAGCGGGCATGTTAAACCTGCTTTGTGAGACAGGTCCCAGGGTGGGGCCTCAGTTTTCATGCTTCTCCTGTCTGCACTCTCCCCTGGGATTACAGGTATTTTAGGTAGCTTCGGTTAGCTCACTGTGTTCTGCAAGTTTATTTTGGCAGTCTAGCAGCCTTCCACTCAAAGCACCGATTGTCCTTTGTGAGTTGTACCAGATCGTCAGAGAGGGCAAGCTACTACTGCTACTACTATTACTACAACTCACGCACGCACGCATACACACACACACACACACACACACACAAAGGGGCTGCTGAACACGCTCCTCTGACTAGCATCAAGTCCGACACAGGCATAGAAATGTGCTTTGTATATGAGTACTATTACAACATGTTTTGTTTGTGTGTTTGTCTGGGTGGGTGGGTTTGATTGTGTGCGGGGGTACTTGTGTGCATGAAAGTGTGCATGAAATTGTACCCTTCATATGCCACAGGAAATTCCAGCATGTCGATCACCCCTCACACTTAGATCTCTGATACCAAGAAAGAGAGTTTTTTTTCCTCTTTTGTTTGCCTCCATGAGGGGTCGCAACAGTGGCCCATTCTAATCCGCACATAAAATTTGGCACAGGTTTTACTCTCAACCGATACCATTTTGTTATTATACTTATCATTTGTGGCATCGACATTTGTGCTTCTATTTAGGTTAGTTGACAGTAGTTTAGGCTAAGATGGTGATTCGAAATGTTCCATCATAGTGGCTCAGGTAAATAAATCTAGAGTACTGTGTAAGAAAAGAACATAAAGAAATATGCTCTAAAATACAGGAACATATAACATAGTTACGTTTTTTTAATTTATTTAAAGAGCAGTGATCGGTGCAGGGGTGGCACGGTGGCTTGGTGGGTAGCATCGTCGACTCACAGTGAGAAGGTCCTGGGTTTTATCCCAGGGTGGAGCGGCTCGGGTCCTTTCTGTGTGGAGTCTGCATGTCCTCACTGTGTCCATGTGGGTTTACTCCGGGTACTCCAGTTTCCCCCCATAATCCAAAGACATGCGTGTTAATTGGTGTTTCTAAAGTGCCACTAGTGTGTGAGTGTGCCCTATGATGCATTGGCACCCTGTCTAGGGTTGTTCCTGCTTTGCGCCCTATGCTGCCAGCCAGGCACCAGCTCTCCTGTGACCCTGTAAAGGATTATGCGTATAAGAAAGTGAATGAATGAATGATCAGATCAGTCTTATTCAAAACATTGTTAGTTATGTTTGTTTAATAATACCCTAAGCCTTATACCACCAAAGTAATTTGGTTGTATTTTTACGAATTTCTAAGAGTGCTAATACAATAATTTCTCTCCACAATTATAGGCACCCCTGGTAAACATGAGTAAAAAGGATTATAATAAATTCACAGTTGATGAATTAGTTTAATCTCACACTGACAAAATGAGAAAATCCAAACTTTATTTTGGATCTGCCAGGAAAAATCCTTTCCTGTCATCTAACCACAAACGTGAGCACCTGGAGTTTGCTAAATGCTGTTGGGGCTTTGACTGGACCCGTGTTCTATGGTCAAATGAAATTAAAATTGAGCTTTTTGGCAACAAACACTCAAGGTGGGTTTGGCATAAAAAGAAGGATGACAACACTGAAAAGTCCCTCTGCCTGTACCAAGAAGCTAAAAATGGATCTTAAGGAGTACAATGATCCAGATCTCCAGATTAACACAGAACTGGTGTAGAAAACCACTGGGGTAAGCTAAGGAGAATAGTGCACAACAGAGGTTCTAGATCCCTGGATGATAGGCAGAGATTATGTAAAGAGGAATGATCTCAAATTGCCTTC
Source organism: Ancistrus triradiatus (assembly GCA_025084515.1). Lineage (NCBI taxonomy): Eukaryota > Metazoa > Chordata > Actinopteri > Siluriformes > Loricariidae > Ancistrus > Ancistrus triradiatus. The sequence goes on from JAJAGP010001376.1 coordinate 24,865, forward strand.
TCTGTATTGTTCAACCTAAGATGTTATAGGAGAAGATTAAGTGCTGTTTAAATTGGGTGGCAAACTGTTATATGCGGGGGTGCTAATAAAAACTGGGACACGTGGTTTTGTTAAAAGTGTCTATTTACTGGGATCTCTTGTATGAATTTGAGTTCTCTAATTTACTAATACAGTTAATCATATTTTCATTACTTGACTGGGCCACTCGTACTTATGGGCTAAGTGGTCCCTCTAATCTCTCTCCTTTATATTCCATTTGCAGTATAACATTATTCTATTGGGAACAGAATTGTAAAACAGTTTGGGACACTCTCTGATGGGAATTTTCTCATTACTGTATGACATTACTGATATTACTGTATCTCATTACTGATTCTGTCGCATAAACACTCAAGTGTCCAGTGTATCTGCATGGTTTGACAACATGCCTCATGCACAGTACCAGCATGCACATGCTGCTTCTAATAAAAGTCTTCACTTCGCCTACCTGAGCTCCTGGAGAGGATCATTGTTATAACATAAATTTCTGTAAAGAAATTAATGTTTTTTATTTTCTTCTCGTGTGTGTGTGTGTGTGTGTGTGTGTGTGTGTGTGTGTGTGTGTGTGTGTGTGTGTGTGTGCGCAAGTATTACGATGGTCCAACTTACGATATTTATGACTTTGCAATGGGAATCTGATAATACACATAAATACACATTCAACATAAACTGCACTCTGAATTCTAAAGTTCGATATTTCCTCCGTCAAGCAATATGCATACAATAGTCTTCTGCACTCTCCCGTGCTGGATGAGGAGCTCTGCAGCGTGTGATGTAAGGAGTCACATGGCAAGAGTGCTGGGCAGTGTAGTGAGGAATTCAATATTTTATTATAAATTAAGCTTAATGTTAATTATTTTGCCCAGCTTCAGTTCAATGTAAGTGTTTTAAGCATAATTAAGATAGGCTACACTATGATATAGGCAGTATATATTAAACTCCTCGGTTTACGATGCATTTAACTTCCGATAGATTTGTCGGAATGAATCCCCATCGTAAATTGTGGAGCACCTGTACTGTAGATTTCAAAGTTTCGTACTCAGCTATAAATGTTTCTAAACTCAAGCATTCATATTGAGGATACAGTCTTACTGGTTGATGTATAAACAGATTCAGTTGGTTGTTTTATGACCAATTAATGTTTTACTAAAATTTGTCATTTAAATTCTGCATGGTTGCAGCAGCAATGAAGTGAGGTCTTTCAGGATCACAGTTCCTGAGGACAAATTTACACTCTGACTGTGTGTATATGCGTGTGTGTTTTCCTTTCCAAACAAATCTTTATTCAGTCTGGGAATTAGGCAGCCAGTCTGTCGCTGCCACGGTGTGCAAGAAAAACTTTCCATAAACATTCACCCACACAGGGATCCAGTACACACAATGAAGCACACAGACGCACACTGAAATGGAACACCCATTTCATATATATATATATATATATATATATATATATATATATATATATATATATATATATATATATATATATATATATATATATATGAGGGTTCAGAAGTATTTAAACAAAAAAATGTGATTTATGTGTTTGTTGAATTAGAAGCCCCATACTGGACCCGCCCAGATCGAATGGAAAAAGAAGCTGTTTGGCTGTCCCAGCTGCCAACACGGTGAAGTTTCGCTGTGCTGCGGCGGGTAACCCCACTCCCTCCATCCACTGGCTGAAGAATGGCAAGGAGTTTAAGGGTGAACAGAGGATGGGTGGGATTAAGGTATGTGACTTATCCAACTTGAAGAATGCTGAAGTGGTAATATTGGAATGTGGGTGGATTGTTATGGGGTTCACAGTCGTCATCACCATCTGACCTATCTATCTCACCATTCTGTTTATCTATCTCTTTGCCTCGCGCTCTCTCTCCGTCTTTTCAGAAAGAAACATAAATGTAGTGTTACTGTTATGTGTGGTGCTGCTGTTATTTGCATAAATAGGACCTAAAACATCATCAGATTTTCACACAAGTCCTAAAAGTAGGTAAAGAGAACCCAGTTAAACAAATGAGACAAAAATATTATACTTGGTCATTAATTTTATTGAGGAAAATGATCCAATATTACATATTAGTGAGTGGCAAAAGTATGTGAAACCTTTGCTTTCAGTATCTGGTGTGACCCCCCTGTGCAGCAATAACTGCAACTAAACGTTTTCCTGTAAGTGTTGATCAGTCCTGCACACCGGCTTGGAGGAATTTTAGCTCATTCCTCCGTACAGAAACAGCTTCAAGCTCTGGGATGTTGGTGGGTTTCCTCCACATTAACTGCTCACTTCAGGTCCTTCCACAACATTTTGATTGGATTAAGGTCAGGACTTTGACCTGGCCATTCCAAAAACATGAACTTTATTCTTCTTTAAACCATTCTTTGGTAGAACGACTTGTGGTGCTTAGGGTCGTTGTCTTGCTGCATGACCCACCTTCTTTGAGATTCAGTTCATGGACAGATGTCCTGACATTTTCCTTTAGAATTCTCTGATATAATTCAGAATTCATTGTTCCATCAATGATAGAAAGCCGTCCTGGCACAGGCCCCAAACCATGATACAACCACCACCATGTTTTCACAGATGGGATAAGGTTCTTATGCTGGAATGCAGGGGTTTTCCTTTCTCCAAACAACGCTTTTCTTTTAAACCAAAAAGTTTCTATTTTGGTCTCATCCGTCCACAAAACATTCTTCCAGTAGCTTTCTGAGTCGTCCATGTGAGCTTTAGCAAACTGCAGACGAGCAGCAATGTTCTTTTTGGAGAGCAGTGGCTTTCTCCTTGCAACCCTGCTTTGCACACCATTGTTGTTCAGTGTTCATCTGGTGGTGGACTCATGAACATTAACATTAGCCAATGTGAGAGAGACCTTCAGTTGCTTAGAAGTTTCCCTGGGGTCCTTTGTGACCTCGCCAACTATTACATGCCTTGCTCCAGGGGAATGTAACAATGGTCTTGAATTTCCTCCATTTGTACACAATCTGTCTGACTGGATTGGTGGAGTCCAAACTCTTTAGAGATGGTTTTGTAACTTTTTCCAGCCTAATGAGCATCAACGACTCTTTTTCTGAGGTCCTCAGAAATCTCCTTTGTTCATGCAATGATACACTTCCATAAACATGTGTTGTGAAGAGCAGACCTGTTCTTTAAATAAAACATTGTGCTCACTCACACCTAATTGTCATCCCACTGATTGAAAACACCTGACTCTAATTTCACCTTCAAATTCACTGCTAGTCCTAGAGGATCACATACTTTTGCATGAGGTACACATACTTTTTATTTACTCAATAAATAAATGACCAAGTATAATATTTTTGTCTCATTTGTTTAACTGGGTTCTCTTTACCTACTTTTAGGACTTGTGTGAAAATCTGATGATGTTTCAGGTCATATTTATGCAGAAATATAGAAAATTCTAAAGGGTTCACAAACTATCATTAACTTTCAATTTTTTGTTAACAGAACAGAATGGGTGTATATGGAATAGTAATGAAGGATCATATTTCAGCCAGTTTTTTTGGTTTTTGGAAGTTAAGTTAGCAAGATTGAGATCTGCAACGGTGTCTCTATGCTGCGGTGCATCAGAACAAAAGCCCTTTGCATTTGCCCTGCTCTCAGAACAGCGAGCGCTACTTAGAACCACTGTATGTGATCATGTCATTGCAGCACAGCAGAATGGAACGAGTGAGAGAGAGAGACATGCTTCCCAAGTTCAGTGCAGATTAGTTTAGTTGCAAGTTTATGGTTTAAGGTACTGTGTATTCCATCGAGCAAACCTGGCTAATATTGTGTATCTGTGGATAGTATGTATCAATGAGTGCTGTAAGTAGTATTGAAGTATTAGAAATTATTATATTATATGAATAATATTATTATTCATGACCTACCTCGCATTTGGTTTCTGCAGTTTTAAGTTTAAATCATTATTTTTGTAAAAGTCTAAATCTTCCAGTAACTTGGTAGAGGGCAGTGACTATAGTGTTTAATAGTGTTGTTGTTCCTATAATAGCCTTATATACTGCCTTGTGTGTAACAGTGTTATAAACCTATATAGTTACCTAACTAACATCCCACAGTGAACACCCCTTAGGCCAGGGTGTATGTACAGTCCATACCTTGATAACTTTCCCACAATTCTAGTAATTGCAATTAATGTTTATTTTGATATTGCATTATCCAGTTTTATGTAATGCTTCATTCTTGCTTTTCATTCTTGTGAATTTTTTTTTTTGTTTTCTTTTTTATAACCCTTTTGCTTCAAAGAATTTGAATAACATTTTTTTTTATGTTATCTCGGTATTGGCTGATACCCACAGTTTGAGTATCAGAAGTGAGAGAAAAAAAAATGGAATGCGTGCACTGATCAGCCAAAACACTAAAACCACACACAGACCAAATATTAAGTAACGTTGATTATTTTGTTTCAACAGCACTGGTTAAGCTCTGGGATTCATTAGACAGCAACAGTTGGTTCTTGCAGGCCCAGTGCAGAATTAAATAAAAAGTGGGGCTTCCAAAAACCACAGCAGGGAAGCGTATTTACATAATGAGATAAAAAAGGAGTAAGTCAGTGGTATAAAACTACTTTTTAAAAACATCTGTGTACAGAATGCTATCATAAGGTTCGAAGCAGTGCTTAATTTGTAAACGATGATGTTTCTGAATTCTTTGTACTAACAGCAGCAAAAGGGACAGTTTTAGTCATTAGGGGAGCTAGTGTTCTGTTGGTTTATCCTACCCATCCATACGGTATTTTGTCACACATCACTGTTGCAACAAGTTTCACTTGTTCAGTGGAATGTCTATAAATACATGCAACCTTGACCTAATGTATTTGGTCTGTATGGTTAGCGTAGTATGTTTATAATCAGTTTAGGTCACTGCGCTTAGGTCTTGTTGTCATTATTGTATAACCAAGTTTATTGGTGGTTTTGTGTTTCAAAAGCGTGCATGGTGATCAGATTAGCCAAAGACAGTTAAATGTAACTAGCTATAACTGTTCATATGTGTTTGATCTTTGTTAATATATCAGTTAAAAATTGCGAACGTTTTTTTTTTATGTACATAAATGTACCCTTGGATCATACAAAAGTCTTATCTGCAAACTGTATGATGATCGTTTGAAATTATTATTATTGATTAACACATATCGGAGTCTGCTGCGTGTAGTTTATGATGGCATTACTGGTATATTGAAATATGCTCACTTAGTGTTATGCTGTTAGCATTTACTGATAAGTCTCTATAAGGCAGACTGGACTGTCAAAACATGGTTTTCAGTGGCTTATCTTATGCTTGTGATAAATGTTAAAGAAAAAACACACAAAATGTCTCCAAGTCGAAAATTTCAACAAGGTAGGATAAACAGACAAAATGCATGTCTGAACAGTGATATAGGTTAAATAATAGTGGCTATATACTGTATACTGTGTATCCTCTGTCATTTATGTATATGCACTGGCAATCCTCAGCAGGAAAAGTGGAAGGAAACTGAGACTGAGAGAGATGTTTACTTGGCAATGCTGTACGAGGAAAACATATTTGTCAACTTGCACCCTCACTTGGAAAGATGAAATCTGAATGACTAGTCATCATCAAAACAGGAAAAAAGTGCAGCTACAGCCTGTCCTCTGTCCTATTCTTGGCTTTTAAACTTTTATGCCTTATATTAGACTTCTAAAATGGAGCTGATGGCAGTTACATGTAGCTTTCACGTCTTTAAAAAGGCACAAGCATTCCCACTACTTAAATGTTTTGACATTCTAAAATGTTTAAGTAGCAATATGGTTAACCCATTTGATATGTAGTGCACTATAAAGAGTGTAAATGAGATTATTCCAAGAAGCACATAATGCACAACCGTGGTCCAAGGAGCGACAAATCACAAACCGGTGACAGGGAGTTGGTGCCCTAGGCTCATTGATACATGAGAGCAATAAATCCTATCCCATCTGGTCAGAATTAATAGAAGAGCTACTGTGGTACAAGTATTGCATGTAGTGCAGCTGGGTGTGGGGCTGCCTAGTTGCAGAATGACGAGAGTGCTCACCATGCTAACCCCTGTCCACCATCCAAAGTGCCTACAATGGGTATCTGTGAGTGTCCGAACTGGACCTTGGAGCAAAGTCAGTTGGGTGTTTGTGCAATGTTTACCTATGGAAGTGATGGCACTAGGTTGCACTGTATTATGAAGAAGAGCCGATGGAGGGACTGTGACGTTTTGGGCAATGTTCTGCTGGGAATTCCTGGGTCCGAGGGCAAAAATTACTGAAAATACTTGTTTGGATCGTTATGGAGGATTCATACTGGAGCAGAAGAATGGCCTAAAACACACCTCAAAACTCTGAACCAACTACTTGAAGACCAATAAAGATCAAGGTGTGCTGATTGTTATGGACTTTACTCCACAGTCACCTGACCTAAACCCAATTGAGAAAGCCAGGCATTTAGTAACATCACAGGATGCTCTTTGGAATTTTCTTAAATCATGCTGAGATCAAATGGATCATCAGATTTTGCACATAATTGTGGAATGCATGCCATCTCAAGTGCACACTGTCATTACAGCAAAGGGGGAGTAAATTCTGAAATGAATCAAATATTTTTTACACTTTGACCTTTCACTCAAATTGGCATACTGATTGTATCTCTGTGATTGTAAATCATTGTATTGAAGTAGAGGAAAAATGCAAAATACAAGCATTTTTACTAATGGTCTTATACTTTTGGTCTACAAGGTATCTGTCCATTCCAGTGTGACTGTTCACAATCACCGTGACACTTGCTTTACTGAATAGAATTACAGTTAAATATAGCATACGAGATAACTACACTATCGACACACTTCTGGCAGGTAGTGAAGTGAATCTGAAGTAATGAATGTTGTTAAAATGTAACCAATGCTGTGTGATAGAAATATCTGTGTACTTTAATTGAGACACCTTCTTGATGCTCAGTTGTTCGACAACCGAGATGAAGATGGCAACGACAGCTTTATTACTACTAACCCCCCAGGGTCAGGGCTTGAGACTACGTTTGACAGCTACACAATGACCTCCTGCACCTCTATTGAGGCAACAGGCTTAAGGGTATAACTTACTCATAAACGTGCATCAAACATGCTTTTAGTATATATGTGTGTGTGTGTGTGTGTGTGCGTGAGTGCGCACGCTTACACAAGTTAGTGTCTTATGAGAACTATTTCATCCCATCAGGATGACTATCTTTTGCACGAAATGGATGTTTGACTGGAAAAACATATAAGTAAATAGAAATTACAGGCCTCGATGCGGTCGTGGCACCGCTAAGAGGTGGGCAGAAACATTTGTTTAGATTTTTTTTACTAGATGCTCTTACATAAGCAGTACTTTGGATGACGAGCAACAGTACTTGAGTAAGGTTTTTGGCTACTCACTACTCCTCTGCTAAGCTTCAGTACCACTTTATGTAATGGAAAAGAAGTTTAGCATAATAATACTACAGAGCGTGTTTGCTGTGAACCATGTTTACACTTGTGCTGTGTTTAAAGTTGAAGATGAAGTGGAATATAATGCACTGCTGCTACAGTGAGGCTGGAGAGTCAGAACTGAGGTAATGGGGCCTTTGTTTCCTACCCCGGTGATCAGACCTTGATTAATCATATATAAATGTGCTAAGAATGCCTAATGAGCTGTAGATGTAAGAAAATTAGTTGCTGCCTGTAGTCCTATTGTGTAAGACTGTCTGGTCCTCTTTCGAAACAGTTGACTTTCCCACAGCTTTCTCCTATATATACACACACACAGATGCACATGTGCACAGAGCTTTGTAGTGACTGGCGGAGCTGACAGGTCAGAGTTCAGCACTCTATTGAGTCATCAGAAGGGGGTGGGTCTGCGTGGATGTTGCCGTGGCGATTGAGAGCTGCTGATTGACAGGAGAGGCGGGGCTTTTGTCATGGTCACATATGGATACCAGAATCTTATTGTTCAAATGCTAATCTACAGCGCTACAGGTTAGTCACGCCATGGACGCGCGTTCACACACACGCACACAAAGCTTCTTTGGAAGCACGTGAGTTCTGTGTGTGTGTGTGTGTGTGTGTGTGTGTGTGTGTGTGTGTGTGTGTGTGTGTGTGTGTGTCGTACTTGAACAGCTCAATCAAGTCAGAACCAGATTAAGATATCCACACCCCTGGCTTCATTTCTTAAATGTTTCTTGGTAGGGGGTTACTATTAGTTTCAAGTTAATTATGCTACATGCATGCAAATGAACTGCATATATTTGCATAAATCCATATGTATGTTTGATATGTTTGTGTAGTAATTTGCATAATTTACTCTAAATGTAGTAAATCAGCCAGGAAATGTTTGGTGGACTGAAGCTATGAGCATGATGCAAGTCGTATGTCTACATGGTCGTACAGTCTGTTCCAGGGACAGTGGCTAAAGTGCACAATTTTTACTTAAGCAGTATCTGCATTTTGTGAATTCAGTATACAAATAAAATTGGGGAAAAAATCTAAATCTAATTGCTATATTATTACTTGTGGTGTGAGTCAAGTGTTCGATTTAGGCATACAGCTATACTTCTGTTACTTCTTACATCAGCTTTGTGAATTTAAGACAAAAAATCATCGTGATTGAGCACTAAAAATAAAACAAAATAAATAAACCTGATGCGTGTGAATTTACTTTTGACATACCATCCCCAGTTTAATACAGAAACCGTCTTCCTCTTTAAGCATAAAGCTAAAAAGCTGGTTAAATAAGTATTGTATATGTGGGACTGTGGTAGCCTAGCGGTTAAGGTACTGGACTATGGATCAGAAGGTCCAGGGTTCAAATCCCACCTCTGCCAAGCTGCCACTGTTGGGCCCTTAACCCACAATTGCTTGGATTGTAAGATTGTATCAATTGTAAGTCGCGTCTGCTAAATACTGTAAATGTAAGTAACTAAATAACCACAAATTAGATTTAATGTATTAAAATTGGAAAAACACACTTTGGTGCCACTATGTTTGGCTGAGTTCACAGTGTCTTCCTGTACATATCCCGTATAGTCTCCTAGTTAATTAAACACATTTTTAGAACTAATCTTTGTTTCTTGCTGTTATGGCTGCTATAAAAATGTGCACTCTTGTCTGGGGTTGGTAGCTTTGCAGAATTGCTGCCTTTCTAAGTGGATAGTTAGACAAGTGATGGGATGGAGTGATAAGACAGGTGTGTAAGATAGATGAACAGGTAAGCATTTTGTGGTGCAAATATTGTTGGATTTTACCTCACTTTCTCCACTTAAGTCATGTAACGCAAGACTATGTGAGAGTGTATACATGTATGAACTGAATATGAGTGCCTGTGTGTTGGTGTACTATTAACTCTGACAGTGAATGTGGAAACTCTGGTTCTGTGTCATCTGCTGGTGCATATCTTTTCTGAAAAGACTTTAATTTCTCTTCTTCTAGAGCTCCTCTGTTTGACTATTTATCAGCATTAACACATGGATGTATTACTAAGGTCTAGGTCTCTGTTTTATATAATTGTGTGCATGTATTGGATTATAAGTATTCTGTAAATGATGGATCGGTGATTTGATGCTGAAACGTCAACGCCTTCAGTTAGATCTTCTCTTTCTGCGCTGGATTGAAAACCAGAGGGAGAGATAAGATAGAGTTTTGTTGTTTTAATGACCAGCCCAGGGGTCAGAAGTTTCTGCTTCCTGTCTCTGTGGGTCAAATTATGCCGAACTGCTGTCTGAATGAGCCTGCACCATCCTGACACTACCATAAATCCTGCACATAGACATCAGAAAGAGCTGAACTATTTGCCCTTTGTTTCCCTCCTTTTTCACCTAATGTCAATCCCTTTATCGTGCTCTTTCTCCCACGTGCTATCCTCGGTTTCTGCTATGTTCCCAGACGGACCCATGTCTTCTGTGTGTACTGTTCCTCTCAGAACTGCACTGTGGCTTATTTCTAAGCTCTTTAATCTGGAGCTACCATAATGCTGGGCAGAAACGGAGTGTTAAAGTCAGACTGAGCTCATCCCTTGATCTCTCTGCTTTTCACTGTTCTGCCTTTCATTATAGTTTTTTTCCCCATCCTGTTTAACCCTGTTTACAGCTGGTTCACACACAAGTCACGAGTCTTGTTCCTTAATTGTGCCTGATAGAATTTTCAGCAATTGCAGTAACGCTTGTAGTGAAACCTAAATGCTCCACGTAGCCAGACTGAAATCTATTTGTTTCTGGTACCATTCTGCATTTTCAGTAGGTTTATGCAAAATGAGCAACACATAAAACATGGGTTCTGATGTAATGAGATGGTCAGGATTTTGTTTACCAAATGTGGCTAGAGTTGGATGCCACACAGCAGCGCAATGATTTTCGGCTACTAGTGCTGCACATATAAGGTTTTTACAGCAGGAGCTGGACTATTAATAATTGACATCTTATTTGTGTTCTGCTCTTGTGCTCGATTAGCCATCACACTATGTTCGTACTGTGCCTGATTCCCACTGAACCGTGCCAGAGTCCACCTCTTCAAACGAGCCTGAGCACCATTCAGTATACCGCACCCAGGCACTGTATGGACTGATCACTTTAGTCATACGAACCAGACCTTGGAGGTGAAACGTGCAGATCCCCTAGCGTGAGTACACCCTCAGAGCAAGATGTGAAGTAGTCTGCAAGTTCAGAAAGGAACCAAAGGGAACTTTTAAGTATGGACTCTCTGTCATTGACTAATGATAATGTTCATGACTTCACCATCAGGAGAACACAGCCCAAAAATGATGTTGTGGTCAATGAGTGTATTTGTGGATGTTTCAGTGGTTAGCGCATTTTGTGTGTGCAGGTGCACTGCGATAGATTGTCGCCTGTCCAGGGTTGGTCCTGTGTTGCTGGTTAAGCCTCAGCTCGTTGCAACTGTGAATTGGAATAAACTGATCTGAAATGAAATGAATGAATGAATATTTTCAGTTCTTTTCATTTGAATCCAGTTTCTTGTAGAGTTACGCAGCAAGTATTCTTGACGCAGCTCTAGGTTTTCAGGTTAAGTCCTCACCAAAAATTAGTCCTTTTGGCATGTTCTCGTCATGTCTGTGTGGATTTCCTCTGGGTATCCCAGAAACATCCCTGTCAGTGAATGGGCTGCTCTAAAGTGCCTTCTAGATGTCATTGAGTGTGTAATACAAGTATATTTCCACATTGTGGATTAATATGGATCTTGTTAAGTTAGATATTTTTATTTTATTAACTTTTTTTCTTGTCTGAAGTGTAAAAAGAAATGCATAAAGGCACTCTGCTTTTTACTTTATTTTAGCTACTTTATAGGAAACGTCTAGATGTCACTGGATGTTATTTTCATTTTGTTTTAGGCTATTAGCGTAATTTAGTTTACACAATTGTTTTTGTAGATATAATAGCCTGCATGTCCTTAGGCTCTCTGTCTCTCAGGCTTGTGCTTTGTCACTGCTGCACTCAGTCTTCTTATTTTCAGTTTCAGGAACAGCTGAGAATTCTTCATCATCTTTTTTTTTTTTTCAGATGAGGCACTGAGCTGAAAGTCTTGTAAACTCACATGATACTTCATATAACATGTCCTACCAACCCTCCTCCTCCTTCAACCTCCAGAGCACACTCAGTCCCTCTCTCTCTCTCTCACACACGCTCCTTCTCTGATGCAGTGTGTCCATCAGCAGTCTCTTAAGACCCTTTGACTCAGACTGCAGCACTAAGTGAAGGATGAGAGAGAAACGATGGCTCAAGAGGGGTGGGAGAGTGCAGGGGGCACCAACCATGCTTGCCAACTTTGTAGGGCATGTGTGAATATATGTGTCAGTGTTACCATGCAACTGTACAAAAACACAGCACATAATATTTACACAGTTACATTTTTTTCCACTCAGACCTCCAAAGTGTAGAGAGCAGGAGCGAGAGACACAGAAAGATAGAAAAGGAGAGAGGGAGAGTTCATAAGTATGGTCTCTGAAATGGCATGAATGGGTTGTGTGTAAATCTAGGGGTTAAGGGTTTGTGTAAACACTAAACGACACGCTTTGTAATCTGTCAGCGCCAAGTCTGGTGATGGTAAATGTTCCATGATTGCGGCGGTGTTGACATGGCTTTCGGGTGTTTGTGTTTGTGTGTGCGCATTGTTTTTGTAAGAAGCAGGCTGTACGTAGCTTGTACGTAGGGCAGCACAATTCTTCATTGTCATGATTTCGGATTGAAATACAGTACTGTGCAAAGGTCTTAGGCCACCATTAGATTTGTTGTTTTGGCAATGGTATAATGACCAAATATAATTATGTCTTAGTATGTTTATTAAGATACAAACAGAAACTACAGGAAATGTGTTCACAAAAAAGTAAGATGTCGTCTTTCTGCATTTTTTTTATTTTATTTATTTATTTATTTATTTTCAGATTTTCCATTGTATTGCTTGATTGTACAATAAATAGACTAGGAAATAATCACATATGGTCATTATACGATTGATAAAACAACAAATCTAATGATGGCATGATGGCCTAAGACTTTTGCACAGCACTGTAGCTGAAGGCAGTTAACTGGCTGTTTTGAATTTTTGAATTTTTGCTTTATATGTACATAAAACTTCACTTCCTCTTTCCTCTTTGCTCTGTGTTTGTCACCAGCTGAGGCATCTGCAGTGGAGTTTGGTAATGGAGAGTGCTGTTCCTTCAGACAGAGGGAACTACACCTGCGTAGTACAGAACAATTACGGCACCATCACGCACACTTATCAACTCGACGTCCTGGGTATGTGCACACACTTTCACAAGCATATACACATCTCAGCCATTTCCTCTAATCAGTTGGTCACATTCTGTCCTTCTGTTCATTTCGCTTCCTTTCTCGCCCAATCAGAGCGCTCTCCTCACCGGCCAATCCTGCAGGCAGGTCTGCCGGCCAATCAGACGGTGGTGGTGGGTAGTGATGTTGAGTTCCACTGTAAGGTGTACAGTGACGCACAGCCTCACATCCAGTGGCTTAAACACATCGAGGTGAATGGTAGCCGCTACGGGCCTAACGGAACACCTTACGTCAATGTGCTCAAGGTACAGCACTGACCTCCTGACTGTCAAGCTCTGTTTCAAACAGCGCCAAAGCTGCTACTCAAGCCAGGTCTGGTTTATGTTTCCTGTAGATGCTCATGTAGGTGTTTCAGCTCGTCAGGAGTGAGCCGGTTTGGTAAAGCTATTCACTAGGCTGCAATAGTGTCTGCTCTTTTAACATACTATTTAGTGAATGGTGAGCAGCTTAGGATGTAGGCTATGGTACGTGGCAAGGCTCCCTGAGAAGTAGTACTGGTGGCAAAACTTAAATACATTTTCTAGTAGCAAGGTTTATCGTTAATTACCATTAATAGCATTTTTTATTTAATTAACCTCTAAATGGACTCTGTAGAACATGGTTGATAATGCTGCATTATTTCACTTTCTATTGAAAGCAAGTGATGTATTTCGAAAGATTATTTTACAGGTATTATATTACTTGCATCAGAGTTTAGGTCGTGTTTTAGTTGTGTGACTTTAAAGGTGAGGATCTTGCTAAAAATTGCCTTGAATAAAACTGCAACTGCTACACGTCAGACAGACAGCAAAACCACTGGCTGTTTACTACCCCATTTCTTGTTTTCTGCATTGCTAAAACGTTCTCTTTTTTTTTTTAACAAGAAACCATAAACGCCCTAAGCTTTGCGACATTTGTTTCAGATGGCTTTCCAAAGGCGCTTTTGATAAAACATAAGCCAGGCCTGATTGAGTCCCAGCATATGGATGGAGAAATCTGCCTGTAATAAGGAAATACAGTGGTTTGAGCAATGCTGTATAATGTTGATGAAATAATTATTTGTCTCACTACTGCATATCACCCCATGCAACTTCTACAGTAAGAATTAATCTCTCTTGTCCAAATGCAATTCATAGATAGGTGAGTTCATGTTGAGCTATCATGCCTTATGTGAGAGTTGAGTAACACTCAGGAACGTCTGCCACACATAACTGTATTAGATCATCATCTGGAATTACAATAATGCAAGACAGTTTTTAAAAACGTTCATGAAATGGTTAAACATGTTAGCATGCACACTGTCTAGGCTTTTTTGTGTAGAACAATGCGTGTGTTAGTGCGTTCAACCAAATGATCTCAAGTGCTGGTAAAAATCACAGGTAAGCTGTTCTCCTACAGCTGTAGGTATGGTGGGAAGACCTTAAGGCTAGGCCACCGAAAAAGGCCTTGGGCTAGTCCACCTACAACTGTTTATGATGTGGTGAACAGCTTCACATGCCACCCAGGTTAGCAGTACTCCTTCAGCAATGCCTTTACTGCCTGCCTGCCACAAGGGGAGAGAGGAGATGGGAGGGCTTGCCTCTCTCTCTCTTTTTCTCTAAGTCTATCCCTCTCCCTCTTCTCTGAGAAGGAGAAGAGAAGCGAGGAAGTACACATCTGTTTTGGGCTAAGCAAACCGCCATGCTGGCGTCGCATGGGTAGACAGCCACTTTCCCCGTTGCCCTGCTACCTCCGCAAAAGAGGAGGAGGAGAGAGGGAACGAGGGATGAGGCACCCGAAAAAGCCATGGAAAAAATGAGCGCGGGAAGCGAAGGAAGGGCAGAGTCAGCAGGCAGAGGAGGGGAGAACGACGGCCAGCCAGACCGCCACTCTATTTTCGACACATAATTGAAACAGTATTTTACTGCAAGCTGCGCACCCGCTTTTCCCTTCCCCACAGCTTCATCTGCGCACCCTTAAACCCTCCCCCCAGGCCACAGTGCCGATTCTGTGTGGCAGGGAGTCTGGGGAGATGAAGGAAAATTTAGAGAGAGAGAGAGAGAGATGAAGAAGAAAGTAATGTATAATTGAATTGAAATGAAAGACCAAGAGGAGTATGGAGGAATGAGAAGGAAAGTGTTTAAGCTGCTCAGCACTTACAGACGTGGATAAAACAGAGTTGTGTTTCTGTGCACTTATCAGTGCCCAGATCAACATCAAATCTCTGTGGGTTTTCTCCATATATTCTAATTTGAAGTCTGCACTGGTCACAGTTGGTGACAAGAACCACCCTTAAAGCATATGGAATGTGCGTATGAGAGGGGGGAAGAGGGGGGCCAAGAAGACAAGGAGAACATTACAGCTTTATATATACACTGCCAGACAAAGGTTGCCTGTTACTCAATTTGTCTGAGGTGTGTTTCATTTTTCTAACTACCCCAAATACCTCAAGGCTATGCAAAAGGTACTGAGAGGAGAAGGAGGCAGGGCTCTATGGAATGGTACGCCCTGCCCAGTCACCCAAATCTGTACCATTGGCAAACAATACCTTGACATGTTTCCGTGTACTGAGAAAAGAACAGAAAACCTGATAGCTTGAAACAGTCATAATGGAAGCCAGAGGGCAGCTGAAAATGTGTGTCTGTAGAACAAAAATTCAATTACAAGATTACACACAAAAATAACAGCTGAGATCGACATGAGAGAATGCCTTACCGGATCTGTTTTTGTTCTGTGTTAAACATTAATTTCTCTTACTTATGCTTACTCAAAGGTTTTGTGGTGCAGTCAGATCCACATGACTACTGTACTTTGGAAGAAAATGACCACAGATTCCTCCCTCTGAAAATGCAGTCAAATCTCTTCATTAAACAGAGCCGATGTGTTCAGAGCTGAAGTGTTCATGAAAGTGTTCTTTCAACAAATGTGTTTCCTGTAACTGGGTATCAGCAGTCCCAAAAACCTCCTTTATAACTTCCATGACTTCCTTTATAAGTGAGCGATGGTTAATCAGGATTCGTATCGTTTTCTAAGTACAAAGAAATGTGTTGAAGTTATTTTTTGAGGTAGTAACCCAAGATATGTAAACAATGCAAATAATGTATGATGTACATACACCAGCGGAAAGATTAATGGATGATAAGCTTTTTTTATCAAAGTAATCCCGGTTAGACTTTGGTAGTATTGGTAACTGACAAAATGGATTGTTGTTTATTAAAACTATTTTGAAAGGTTAGCTGTCTGAAAACCTTTGATTGGCAGTGTACATGTGCTCATATAGTAATAAGTATGCTGCCACTTAATAAGTACGCCTGCATGTCTGTTTTTGTGTGTACGTGTGTTTCTACAGAATCTCACTAGTAAGGATAAGGAATATGTTAATAAGCTCACTCTGTTGAATGTGACAGAGGAGGATGCAGGCCAATACTGGTGCACTGGCTCCAACTTTTTAGGCAAATCTGAGATCCCTTTCTGGCTCACAGTGCACCAACCAGGTAAACCCTACCAAACACCTGAGAAAAACTGACCATTGCCCCTAACAGCAGTAATTATGTTTTCCATCCGGTGATGGTGATCTGGGGCTGCTTTTTGTTCTCTTGCTCCTTTCATTCTTGGATGGACTGGGTGCCAGACCTGTTCTTTTGACAGAGCATGTGTGTTTGTGTGGGTGGGTGTATGTTACTTTTCACTTCCTTATATTCTCGAATCGATGCAAAGCACAACACGGGCCGCACCTTAATGGGAGCCAGGAGTGCACCACACAAACGTTTATATTGATTTTGCATATACTGCAACGTACAATTGAACCTCTGCTCATGTAGTCAGTCCATACATACACTCTTTCACGTTTGGCAGCTCGCTCTGATGACTGGATGGCAGCAGCAACTATAGAAAGCTCAAAGAAACATTAAAGACGTTAATGGCCATCTCACTGAGGGACTATTTCAGCTTAATAAGAAACAGACCTAGCAGAGAGATGTAGTTACTGAAGTGCCACTGAAAACAATCGCACTGACAGGTCAACTCCCAGTTTGGTACAGTTTTGAGTATGAATGCTGTTTCCACGTGGCCTGGTGACACTAGAGGTGGAGCTTCTTTATTTTCTTGAAGGTGGCAGGGCTGTGATGCTGTGCTTTTGTTATGGTGGCTGGTGGTGGGCTAACTTTTGCCTTTACGAGGTGATGGGCTCCAATTTCTCCTTTTCTTTTCTTTTTTGTGGTTTAAGAGTCTCTCTCTCCCTCTCCATCTCCCTCTCCCTCTCCATCTCCCTGCTTTAGACTGCGGGCATTAACACTACAGATAAGGAGCTGGAGGTTCTCTTCCTGACCAACGTGTCCTTTGAGGATGCGGGCGAGTACACCTGTCTTGCGGGGAACTCTATTGGCTTTGCTCATCACTCTGCCTGGCTTACCGTTCTACCAGGTACAAATTCTGTTCTCCCTTTCTGACCAATCAAAGCCTTCTCCCCTCTGTCTACTGGACCTCATTTCTCTGAGTCGTACATTTGGCTTAATTCATCACTTTAATTCTCTTCTACTTCTTTGCAGAGTTGTGATGTCTCAACGGCATTGTTTTATCTTCATTACATTGCCAGTATCATGAATGCAAAATGTCCTAACTGTGTTTAAGGTTTACAAGGTTTAGAAAATAGATAGAAAACCACCATACTGAGCTGTATGCCACTCTGTTTTGGGTAACATTATGCTATGCATTTTCAATTCATTTGCAATTTTGCAAATGGATATTTATGAATCATTATGTACATAAAATGGCAGTGGGTTGCTGAATATACAATTTTGGTTTATTTATTTTATTTAACATCGCTGTAGGCATTAATGGCGGTGTGTGACAGGAACAATGTTACGTCAATACTAGTCAGTAACATTCACAACAGGCCAATTTAGAGCATCCAGTTACCTAATGCATGTCTTTGGAATGTGGAAGGAAAGGGGAGAACCCAGAATAAACCCACAACGACACGGGGAGGGCACGCAAACTCTACACAGGTTGGGATCAAACCGAGTTGAGGCGAATGCACTAATCACATTTGTCACCCTGTCAGTCTTACCAAATATATAATACATTTAATGTCAATAAAATTTTGATAGTTTTTATTCCCCCAGTTTTATTCAATGTCAGTTTCTTCTGTTTGAGACAGAGAGTAACGACAAATAAATGCTTTCTCCTGGACACGTGCTAGATGGCTGTCTTTTTCTAACTGTGGGTTATGCAATAACATTGGATATTACTCTAATTGATAGGCAAAATAGGATTGCCACCCCTTCCAACCCAGAGAGCACAGTTAGAGACATTGCAGGACGCCTGAAACACTCATCCAGATACGGGTGTTTGTGGCATTTTACAATCAAGCTTACAGTCAGCGGATGATGACTACGTCATTCATTCAGCACTTTCAAGTCCCTGAAATATACTTATTCAACATAATTAATCAGCCCTCAGTTTTCCCCATTAATCAAATTATTGTCTCAGATTTCATTATCTTTAGCGCGTATACATCATCTTTGAAGACATACAGTACTGTGCAGAAGTCTTAGGCCACCATGCCACAATTTTAGTTGTTTTAGCAATGCTATAATGACCATATATAGTCATTTTTCATTCACTTTATTAAAATTAGAAAGTTTGCAGTATTAAAAACTGAAAAATCAGAAATAAAACACTTCCTATGTGCTACATTGCCAAGTATTTAATGTGACCTCCCCTTACAGTTGAGCAATAGCAACATCTGGCAGCTTCATCAGGATGCCAAGTTGACCCTTCCACAGTCTGAGGAAGCTTGATCAGGAATGGTGTTTTTTGGAAGGGTAGGAGCCAAGAAACCACATTTCCGGGGAGGTCACAATAAATACTAACTTTTGCCTGCAGAAGCCATTTTGTCCTGAAAATTGTGGGCTGTTTCTATAATGTGTACATATCTCCTGTATTTTCTGTTTGCTTCCTAATAAACAGACCGGTCATCATGCCATTGCTAAAACAACAAATCTATTGGTGGCCTAAGATTTTTGCACAGTAATGTAGTAATGTATATTGCCAGAGATGTGTTGTCCTGTATTCTCTGTTTCATAGGAGTCGCGGTATACAAGAGTAGCTTCTACGCTGCCATACACACAGAAATGTTCTACATTAATTAAAAATCTTGTGCTCATTTTTCATAGTCTGCTCTCAGGAGCTTGGAATGTCACAAGAGTAATGAAGTCCTCTGGGAGATGAGCATTGTGGGATTTGTGTACCTGCCAGAGAGCATGACAGCTCAGTAATTAGCTTGTAATGAGGCTGTGAAGTGTCTTTGAGTTTAATGAGCTTTGTAAAGTATAGAGTACTGATTTTTACCTCTAATATTCTTACATAATCCTGAATATATTTTAACTTCTAGCTTATCTTGGTGAATAGGCAGTAGATGGTCACAGTGTCGCATAAGCACCAGGGCTCTCAACATCATCTTCCTGACCCTAACTTTTACTGTTTTCTGTCAGCTGTGGAGTTGGAGAAGGAGGAGGACTATGCTGACTTCCTGATCTATGGAACAGGCTGTGTGCTCTTCGTCCTCACTGTGATCATCATCATCTTGTGTCGCATGCGTATGAATACGCAGAAGACCCTGCCCACACCTCCTGTGCAAAAGCTCTCCAAATTTCCCCTCAAGAGACAGGTAACAGAAAGTAGATACAAGATTTGATCAATATACTTCTCACTTTTTCTTCCTTTCATTTGTTTTGATCCATTGAACCCTAATTCTGTTTGGCGTCCCTGTCATGGCATGTTCGTGAATATTGGACTAGTGCTGCTTACCGGAAGCCAGAAACAAATCAGTTTGAAATATGAAAGATGCAAGTATTAGGTGCAAACTATGTTCGTGTGTATTTTGTTTTGCATGTGTATGGGAGAGAGGGAATTTTGTCATACATGTAGTTGCAGATTATTCATATTCTCCCATGACTGCCAGTGTTTGGATCATATTTCACCTTCACTGCAACCCAGTCTGGCTCAGTTGTTTTAAAGATTTTAAACGGCAGCAGCTGCAGCTGAGTATACACAGCGATTCTCCCCTGCATTCTCATTCATTCCCTCTCTCGGTTTCAGCAGATAGTGAGGAATGATCGTACAGACTAATATTTCAGCCTGCTTCCCTTTTAATCACTGCAGTGATGCACTGAGTCTGAATTGAATCTGTCACATTTGCTTTTCTAACAGAGGGTACTGTCAGTGTTTCCACAACAGTTTTTAGAGGAATTGTTACTCACCGTAACACGTAGTTAATTAGATGTTCAGATCTATTTTTTTTCCAATTGTTTAGCTTTTCCAGCTTGTTCAAATTTAGTTTATTTTAGTAACATTTTTCACTTGACAGTCATTTTCAGTTTTTATGTTTTGGCACTGCAGTTTTCCTACTATGTTGTGCCTGTTCTGCCTCAGCTAAGCTAAATATCAGGACCTGTCGTTAAAACATCGTCAGGTTGAGTGATGTAAGATGTTGACCATTTTGCTCATCCCTAACAGCTGCTGTTGTCCCTTGCTGACTTCAATGCCTTCTCGTTGGAGTCTTATATGGAAATATATTAATAGCTATTTACACAGAGGGGCAAAAGTCTGAGACCAATAGTGAAAATTCTTGAATCTTTGTGGACAATTCGTGCTACAGCAGGATAATGACCCAAACACACTTCAAAAGCTTTGCAACAAATACTTGAGGGCCAAAAAGGACAAGAAGTGCTGACATGGACTTTTCTCCACATTCACCTGACCTAAACTCTATTGAGCATTTATGGGTACACATGAAGACAGAGAAAGCCAGGCATTCAGTAACATCACAGGATGCTCTTTGGAATATTCTGGGATAACATGGATCATTAGATTTTGTACACACTTGTGGAGTCCATGCCAGCTTGAATGCAAACTGCGATTACAGCAAAAAGGAGAATTACCAAATCTAATATATTCTGAAATGTATTCACATCTTCCTTTTTCGTCAAGGAACTTTTTACACAAATTGTTAAGCTGATTTTATGAACTGTAATGAAAAACATTGTACTATTTGAAAACGAAAAATGCAACTTTTGGCCCTTACTGTAGGTACTTTTAAATGCACTATATGAAATGGGTTGCACTATGACCCAGCATCACATGTACTATGTGCTTCATTTAATCATGTCACCTGAATACTTCCGGCAAACTACCTCAGAGACTATAAACTACTCATTTGTATTCTATAAACTGGTATTCTCACTAGACTCATATTCATATTCTTTAGTATAGTTACTGATCGATTTCATTTATATTCAACACGACAAGGACCATTAAGAATTTCTGCAGTCTGACCAAGAGAGGGATGGCTCCTCCTCTCACGTTTTTGCTCATTTGGGTTCTGGAGTCGGCTATTATATAGCTGTTTAGCAAGGACATCTATTGTTAAAAGTGCTGTATTAACTTGCACTGTATTAAACTTAAATTGAACATGAGCAGACATTCTCTAGCCTTAAGCAGAGTGGCTAGATGGAATAATTACAAATCCACTGGCAATATAGAGCAAATATTCTACTTCAGCTATTTCTAGTTAGTAATAAACTTGGATTAAAATATGAAAAAGTCAGAACAATTACAAAAAAACTTGTTTTGTATTTAGGCTCACTCTCCCCTCCCTTACTAGGATCTGTACCATTTTTTTTAGAAATGGCATAGATGGCGGTATCTCAGCAGGCAGCATCATATCTGAACATTTAATTCAGATATCTGAATACTGGTCAAGCAGACATTTCTGACACATACACAGACTGCCTTGGGTACCTGAAGACTGGTTTGGGAACCTGCTCTAATTACTGGGCTTATTTGTCCAGGTGTTATCTCAGTGTTATCTGGATTGATGGCTTTTATAGCCCGTTTTGACATTTTGTACACAAGTGTGAGTGAGTGAGTGTGTATGTGTGTAGGATTGTGATGAGCACTGTGCTCCTGTTGTCTCTCAGATTATTCCTCCGTGGAACCTACTACAAAAGCAACTTTGACAGCCTCTAGATAGAGTCATCATTGGTTGAGCTTTTGATGTTGGCGATGCTAACGCTGATCTCACACGTGAACGCTGAGGCACAGGGGATAGAGTGACTGAGAGATAAAGATGGGAGAGAGGGAAATGGAGAAGTTTGTTAGGTATGAAAGCACTCAGGGTCGACGAGAGACAAGGAAGCCATTGAAATAGACTTCTCCTTGATTCTAGCCTGACCATCATCCATCAACCTGCAAGGACAGATTTAGAGAGATATATAGTAGTCTTATAAGACATAGAAACAGAGATGGAGACAAAAGCGGCAGATGAGTCTTCCACTCCTCGGGCTTCCTGTGTGCAGGCCTGAAATTCTGTTCCAGATGTCGCTATACGTTCAGGTACAAGCTGGCAGTCACAGGCATTTCTCTCTCTGTTTGGAGGACACTTGCTAGCTAAAGGGCACAGTCAGACACCACGTTTGTGTCTTGAGCTCCAAGAGACATTCATCCACTCCCAGCACACCACAGGCTACACTTGACATCTTTATCTCTTATTGTTGTTCCTCTTACCTTACATATCATCTTTACTTCTGTCATTTTGACACACTTTCTCTCTCCAGCCTGCCCAACTGAGACGATAACATGCTGTTCTTTTTCTTCACTTAAGCAGGTGTCCTTGGAATCCAATTCCTCCATGAATTCTAACACACCACTTGTCAGGATCGCCCGCTTGTCATCTAGCGATGGACCAATGCTACCCAATGTCTCTGAGCTGGAGCTGCCTTCAGACCCCAAGTGGGAGTTTCCTCGCTCCAGGTGAGTGACTTGCTTCATAAAACTGCTTAATAGAGTAACAAGTAAGTATTTAAATCTAGAAAAGCAAGTCAGTTCATATTCTTTATGAATATTTACATTTTAGACAATTATTTTACATTTTAGACAAGAGACAACAGCATATGGTGCAATTAAGACCATATTTCATTAATGTAACTTAATAATTCCTTGTAATGTTTTATTATGCAGTTGTTATGATTATATTTGTAAATATTACCTGTAATTTTGTAATGATCATGCCGGTGCGGTAAAATATTGCAGTAATTTATTGATTTAGTAAATGAGTCTCTAGAGCTATGTGCTATGTCCACACTTTTGAAAATGTCATTGAATACATTTTGGAAGCTTCATGTTTGATGGTCATGACACAATATTTGAGCATTACTGATTCAACTTCGTGTGCTGTTGGCTGTGTTTTAATGCAGGCTAACACTGGGGAAAGCTCTTGGTGAAGGCTGCTTTGGGCAGGTGGTTATGGCTGAAGCCATTGGTGTGGATAAAGAGAAACCAAACAAGCCCATAACGGTTGCAGTCAAGATGCTCAAAGGTGAGTATGATACAGTGGTTGTGTCAAAGAATGCACTTGCCACCTGTTACAGATCTACAGTGGGGCAAAAAAGTATTTAGTCAGCCACTGATTGTGCAAGTTCTCCTACTCAGAAAGATGAGAGAGGTCTGTAATTTTCATCATAGGTACACTTCAACTATGAGAGACAATATGAGAAACTAAATCCAGGAAATCACATTGTAGGATTTTTAAAGAATTTAATTGTAGATTATGGTAGAAAATAAGTATTTGGTCAATAACAAAAGTTCAGCTCAATACTTTGTAACATAACCTTTGTTGGCAATGACAGAGGTCAAACGTTTGCTGTAAGTCTTCACCAGGTTTGCACACACTGTAGCTGGTATTTTGGCCCATTCCTCCATGCAGATCTCCTCTAGAGCAGTGATGTTTTGGGGCTGTCGCTGGGCAACACGGACTTTCAACTCCCTGGAGACTGGCTAGGCCATGATTTACAATTAAATTCTTAAAAAATCCTACAATGTGATTTTCTGGATTTTCTTTTCTTATTTTGTCTCTCATAGTTGAAGTGTACCTATGATGAAAATTACAGACCTCTCTCATCTTTCTAAGTAGGAGAACTTGCACAATCAGTGGCTGACTAAATACTTTTTGCCCCACTATATAAGGGTTAACAGATTTTGGATGAGGTGACAGATTGAAGCCTGATGGAAAATGCGTTCATGAAAAATCTTATATTGTTGTCTCAGATGATGGCACAGATAAGGACCTGTCTGACCTGGTGTCAGAGATGGAGATGATGAAGATGATCGGCAAACACAAGAACATCATCAACCTGCTTGGGGCATGCACACAAGATGGTTAGTACTGGCATGTCAACTATTACATACCAAAGCAAATGTGGATTTTGGTTGAACTGACAAATTGCGTGTGTTTGTGTGATTAGGTCCTCTTTATGTACTGGTTGAGTATGCCTCTAAAGGGAACCTGAGGGAGTATCTGCGTGCACGACGGCCTCCTGGAATGGACTACTCGTTTGACACGTGTAAGATCCCAGATGAGACTCTCACCTTCAAAGACCTGGTGTCCTGTGCTTACCAGGTAGCCAGGGGCATGGAGTACTTGGCTTCTCAAAAGGTACTGCACAAATCCAAACTACTGCATTTGCAGAGCGATTGAAGGCAGATGCATGATGGAACTTTTGACCTCTCTTTGTGTGTGCAGTGTATTCATAGGGACCTCGCAGCCAGAAACGTGCTGGTGACGGAGGATAATGTGATGAAAATTGCTGACTTTGGCCTGGCCAGAGACGTGCACAACATAGACTACTACAAGAAGACCACAAATGTGAGTTTGAGAATGTCATCCCTATCGAGCTCATTTGTGTCATAGGGGTCATTATCACAAAATCAGTTCAGCACCTTTCCCTGACATGAGAGGGAATAACGGTTACTCACAATTCAGATTAGCTGGAAGTGTAAGGACAGTTTCTGAGTTCAGGATGTTTTGTGAAATATAATTTGAAGACTAAACTGTAAGTCTTGATCTCTAACTGTTAAAGTGTTTGGATGAGACAGACGCAAGACGGTGTATCAGCAGAACCGTTCTGACGTAGTTTCATCCACCTTTTGTGCACAAGTTCCATACAGTGGCGTTTCTGGGTACACTTTCCCTCTGGGTTTGTGGTATCCTTGCCTAATCAGATCCATTGGCAAAGCACACCCACCAGTTCTCCCTCTGAAAACGTTCCATCTCTGATGTGTAACCACATTTTGCTGGGAAAAAATGTGTTTTGCATAAGCATTTATAGACTTGCCAGCAACGGCTTTTACGTTTGTCCTTTTATAAACAAGTTTCAAGTAAACAGCTTTTCTTTTATGCCTCTGGAAAATGTGTCAAAACATTGTCCATAGTAATCTCTTATACCTTTCATATGTGATAGTACTCAGACTAGATGGCTATGAAATGAAACCAGGCAGAAAACAATATAGTGGTTCATATATCTCACTGAAAAATCAGTGAAGATCAGCATGATGTGGGAGATGAACTAAGTGGGGTTCAATTATATCAACCGCCAGAAGTAATGTTGACTTTGCACGCAGTAGAGTGCTTAACTGAAGAGTGAGTCTATGACTAGACAGCCTGGGTCAGGGTCTGGGGATGTATCAGGGTGGAAGTTCTGTTGGTGAGAGTGTTCATATTGTTCAGATGCATTTCTGAATTAGATGGGACAGTAGGGGGATTAAACCAGCCCTCTGCTGACATTAGGTGGGTTTTAGCCTGCTCTGCTGGGATCAGCTCTTCTCTTGTTCTGATCCGCTCTTGTATCCTTTTCAGGGTCGTCTGCCCGTTAAATGGATGGCACCGGAGGCTCTGTTCGACCGGGTCTACACGCACCAGAGCGATGTGTAATGCGACAATGCCATACATTCCTCTTTCGGTTCCCCTTCACTCCATCTTTTATTCCCTTCATCTTTTAATCACTTCATCCCGAGTGTCCAGTCAGCCAGCAGTGACTCTGTCTGTTAGCATCAAACTCAGATGAGCGTGTTTGTGAAATGACAAAAATGTTGTTTCCACACTCCTTCGACATTGCACACATACCAGCTTGCTCTTTCGATAGTGTCAGTCCGTGTGCGGGAACAGACTTCTGTCATATGCTTGCACACTAGGTATTGATTAGCATGTCACTTTAGCCTTGTATTTCCCCACATGACTTAAATGGAATGTAATCATTCCTGTCTGAAATTATTCAGACTGCAGTAGTCAAATTATAATTGTTAACACACTCCTCTGGCGCTGCAGTATTGGGAAAAGAACTCGACTGTCAACAAGCTCTGCTACTTTGCTCCTGCTGTTTCTGTAGGTGTGCCCTCAGCACCCCTCGTACCTCCACAGAACCGCCGCCGCCCTAGCTGCTGATGTGTGCGAATTAAATCAAGAGTCTGACATGAAGCTAATGAATGGACAGCGATGCGACAACTCGCCAATTATTCAGCATTCATAGGGCTTTTCATGAAGAGTTCTTGTGCTGGGAGTGGGAGAGCGAGTCCAGCTAGCTAACACGAACTGGCTCTTAGCTCCTGTTGTCTTTCAGCGTGGCTAATTTGATTAGCACTGCTCAGTGGGAGTGTGGAAGGAATGGGGCCAAACAAAAGAACCCTGAGTTAACAGAACAGCTTGCGATAACACACACACAGAAATACTCACACACTGTCTTAATAGACTTGCCTCTCCTATCACAGACACACATTATAAGCATCACTGAGAAGCGACGATACTGGCCTCTCACATCCGCCAACAGCCTCACACCCCAGAGGGAGCAAGACACAGGGAAAGAGGAAAGGGAATGATCCTAACAGACACATTTTTACAGTTGTCCTGCCATGCAGTTCCACAGCCATTCCGGTTATCATGAAATATATGCTGTTATGCAAAAGACATGTTCATTTTCTAAATGAAAATGGGTCAACATCTGCAGGGACATAAACCCAATTCTGACGTATTTCTTCATTTAGTGTATACACTTTAACAACTTATTTCAAAACAACAACACAGAATTTGGTGTGTGCACAAGGTTCAGCTTTGTAAATTATCCAATAGCTTTTCTGCAAGGTCTCAGAAATGAATTGACTTGCTAGTGGTTCATGGACAGCCATATGACATATTTAAATGTGTTTCCTGCAAATTCCTTTCATGTAATATGACCAGGAGTTCCCAGATTTTTTTCCGAAGTCTGTCTGTACAACATATACCTTTCTGTGGAACACTCTAAACCAAGAGGAATCAAAACAGTCCAAAACACATATAAAGTCATACAGAGAGTGCATTTTATACATAATCTAATACAGATTGTACATAATATAATCTGCCCTGATCTGATACTGGGTTAACATACATGTCAGTAACTTGATACACATCTGTCAGTCAGTCTTTTGCTTTCATCTCATAGCTGATGTTAAACTACAATCAACAGAGTATTTACAGTTCCTCTTACCGTATTTTTCGGACCATAAGGCGCACTTAAAATCCTTTAATTTTCTCAAAAATCGACAGTGCGACTTAAAATGCGGTGCGCCTAATGTATGAATTAATTCTGGTTGTGCTTTCTGACCTAGAACCGATTGTAGATGGTACACGGCGCTCATAAATCTGTCAAAATGTTTTAGCACGGTCTTGGTAGGTTACGGAGCTCACGGCCACCGTAGTGCGCAGCATAGCGAAGTAATACGGTATGTGCTTCAGCATTAGGGTACGTGCATTCATTCATTCATTTTCGAAGCGGATTTCAAACTCAATGCTATCGGTCACGCAGTACAACATGGACATAGAGCAGCTGTGAGAGAATTCAACATTAACGAATCAATGGTACGGAAGTGGAGGAAGCAAGAAGACGCTCTGCGCCAGGTAAAGAAGATCAAACTGAGCTTCCGACGGAACTCAAGAGTTTTGTTTCATTTCATGCGCCTTATAACCCGGTGCGCTTTATGGTCCGGAAAATATGGTAGTTAGTTGCAGTTTGTTGACTCAAATTTGTTACAATTTAATGGGTCCGCTCATACCACATGAAACTGTGTCTGTTGGGATCATTCAGAGAAGGGTTAGTACAAATTGAAACAATTTAAACAATATATTGAAACAATATATTTCAGACAAATAAAGTAAAAACAAAAACCTCAATCAATACAATTAGGCTACTTTCCTTGTGTGAATATGACACATTTCTATCTGAGAGTGGTATTAACCACTCAAAACTGCTCAGCGCTATGGTTTCAGGGACATGCCTGCTTGGTGCTATTTCGAAATGATCTGAAATGGAAGTCTATTAGCAAAATGATAGGAGAATCTTCCAAAGGGGCTACACATCCTTCATAAAAGCCACTGTTTAGGCTCATAATACTTCCGCTAGTTAACTTGGTATGGTGACCACAAGAGAGATAGGCATTGTGAAGTACCTAACTGAAAAGACGTCTTCAAGGCTACCCTTCTACGAGGAACTCGATGTCAGCCAATTCTTACCAGTCTTCACTTTAGTTCATTTAAAGACTGTAGTGCATATGTTGGTCCACCACAGAGCAGGTATTATTGGACACTAAAATGTGTTGTGCTGGTACAAGTGGATCAGACACATGAGGTGCTGTGGGAGTTTTTAAACGCTGTGCCTACTTACTATGGACGCTGTTAGACACACCTTTCTTGTTGGTCCACGTTGTAATATCAGAGGAAGTAGCTGACCTGTTGCAGCAGAGTTTGTCATCTTCTCATCGGTTACAGCAGTGCTTCTCAATCCTGGTCCTTGCGGCCCACCGCTCTGCACAATTTAGTGCTTCTGCTGTTTAAACTCACCCACTTTAACTCAGTAACGGGCTTGCTAATGAGTAGTTGGATTAGGTGTGTTGGGAGCAGGAAAACACTAAACCATGCAGAGCGGTGGAGCACCAGGGTCAGGATTGAGAAACAGTGGGTTACAGGATGCTCTTGACTGGACATTTTGGGTTGGTGAGCTGTTCTCAATCTAGCAGTCTGCTCAGTCTCACTGAGTGCAGGATAATGACCCAAAGAGATCACTAGTGGTCTCTACTTGAAGATTTAAAAAGATGGAGTGCTAACTGACATACCAAATAATCAATTCTAATGTAAATTGTATTAAGTTAGAGCAAAATTCAAATAGAAGCTTTTTCACTAGTGGTCTCAGACTTTTTAATATCAGTTCAAAACTGTAGGTTAGTATCATTTTTATTTACTTGTGGCTTTTCATCTGTCACAGCTGGTCCTATGGGGTATTGCTATGGGAGATCTTCACTCTGGGAGGCTCACCGTACCCTGGCATCCCTGTGGAGGAGCTCTTCAAGCTGCTCAAGGAAGGTCATCGAATGGACAAACCTGCCAACTGCACGCATGAACTGTATGTAACAGAAAACACTCACCTGTTAGCTTAATACGTTCAAACCTGTGTACTTTCATTCCTGTAGAGATCCTGCAGTGCATGATAATGCATGTATACTTTAGAACTAGGGATGTAGAAATCCACTTTTTAAAAAATAATTTACTGAAAACCAGTGCCTGATGCTTATCTGCTGCTGACTTCCTTACAGTATCTGAGCCATCTTCCTGCAAGCCTCTGTTGATAAAGATATATGAAACATCAACTGCATGATAGTGACAGACCTCAAGTTCATTTCTCTTCAGTGCAATATGTGTTTTGTCAGCCACTACAGATCCAAACTTTTAGGCCAGTGTAATTTTCAGTACCATCGGTGCAAACCACTGCGTTTTTTCAAAAAATAGCTCAAGTCTAGTCTAGTATTGCTCTTAGAACATGTTTACACAAATATATAGACGCAGAATGGCCTGCTTTTATCCACCTTCTTTGTTTATTATGCATAATAAATTACTGTGCAAAAGTGTTAAGCCACCATTAGATTAGATATACCATTGTTTTAGCAATGGTATAATGACCATATTTAATCATTTCTCAGTCTCTTTATTAGAATAGAACCAGTAATACAGGAAATTTACATGCAGTATTAAAAAATTGCCAAACACAAAAACAGCTTCTATATGCTACAATGGCAAGTATTTAGCGTGACCTCCCCTTACATTTGAGCAATAGCAGCATCTGGCAGGTTCATCAGGATGCCAAGTTGACTCTTCTACAGTTCTAAGAAGCTTGACCAGGAATGGTCTTTTTGGAAGGGTAACAGCCACGAAACCACTTTTTCAGAAGGAGAACCTGGTGAAAAGGCTAAGATATGCTAAAGCTCACAAAGAGTGGAATGATTTCTTTGGTTGGTTGATTTAAAGTTGCTTTCAGTATCAGCAGCTATTTATGACAGGGAGCTATGTTTGGACTGTGGGAGGAAACCGGAGCACCTGGAGTAAACCCACACAGATATAGGGAGGACATGCAAACTCCACTAAGGCGAACCAGGGACGCGGGAGCTCTGAGGCCCCAAGATTGGAATGAAGATCAGTGGAAAATCTAATATTTAGTGATGAATCCTAGTTTGAAATTTTTGGGTCCAGTCGTTGACAATGTTATATATGGTCATTATACCATTGCTTAAGCAACACCTCTAATGGTGGCCTAAGACTTTTATACAGTACTATATATGTAAGCACATAGTCCTCCTGAATACCTAATGTGTGATCTATAATGTTTGTACCTTTCTGTTAGATATATGATCATGCGAGAATGCTGGCATGCTGTTCCATCTCAGAGACCCACATTCAGACAACTGGTGGAGGATCATGACAGAGTGCTCTCCATGACATCAACTGATGTAAGAGCATTCTTATATTCTCCATCCAACTGTCACTCCTCCCCTGCTATTATGTTTCTCCTCACTGTCTGCAGAGATGTACTCAGCTGTCATGCATTAAGAGAAGCCCTAATATTTTGTGTGTGATCTCTGCAGGAGTATCTGGATCTGTCAGTACCATTTGAGCAGTACTCACCCACCTGTCCAGATTCCAACAGCACCTGCTCCTCCGGAGATGACTCTGTGTTTGCTCATGACCCCCTGCCTGACGAGCCATGTCTCCCTAAACACCACCATAGTAACGGTGTGATACGGACATAAAAGGCCTAGACATGGCTTGGGCATGAACAACTTAAATGCTGCAGGAGCACCGTACACCACAGGGAGAGTGTCATACCAGCATCCACACCTTTAAATTAACCACATCATGGCATTTTGAAAACTTAAACAACCTAAAAAGGAAGAGGGTTCAGGGGTCCACCATGGATGCCATCACTCCGCTGCGCTTCCTCCAGCCCCCCTTCCGCTTGCACGTCAACATTCTGCTTTTTTATTCTTTTTTTTTAGTCCTGTTTTTATACTCTGCCAGTTTTTGCTCTCTACGTTTTGAAGGGTGAAACCATTCCAAACCAAACATATGCAGAATCACTGGGATGGTACATAATGAAAAAGCTGAACTTACCCATCTAGCTGAACACGTTGGAGTGACGCACACAGTGCCATTCCGTGTACAGCAGTGAGTTACAGGGAAAGGCTTCTTTTCCACAAAATCAGTCACATGCTTTCAAACATAAGGCCAGTTTTTTTATACCGTTTTTCACAGGAACTTTTGACATGCCAGTCTTTTAAGGAGAAGTGTCACAGATCTGCAATTTGATTCGAGGAAATATAACTGTGTGCTTTGTATGTATCTAAATTTTATATTGTAAATATATAGATATAAATATGTATCATATTGCAGTCAACAGCAGTGTATGTAAGAGAAAGTAATAGATTTTTAAAGACAATACATTGCAGTGGGCATACATTGTCAAGGTTATGTAAACATTTAATCGTAAAAAGCTAAACAAATGTTTTATTTGAATTAACATGTATATTTGTAAAGCTATTTATAGACGTAACATAAGGATTTTAAGGTCTAAAATTATAGTCTAATGTTTTGGTACTGTAAACAAAGGGTCTTTAAGTTATTTACCACAGAGGTACAGCATTATCTCAGCCAGTGGATTCGTTTCTTTCTGTCCTTTATGATCTTTTGGTTCCATCTCTTTGTTTACAGTGGCAAGAATGTATAAAAACACTATTGGCAACGCGAGTATCGGTGTGATGCCATGATCCAGAAGTCAAATTCTGAGACGTAAACAGAGGATGCCATATGTTTTGCATTGTGTTGACTGTGATCTCAGTGTTAAATTCTGAAATATGAGGACCACATGTGATTTATTCTGCAGAAGAGACTGCCCCCTGATTCACTGAGTTCAAGTGTGTAGTATAGTATGTAAGCACTTATGGTTGTAAACATCCAAACACAGGTACTACAGTGCCCCTAGATTCATTTGCCCTTAAAAGTAATAATGCACATTATCCAACAGAGGTATAACTAAAGTATCATCGATAAAGTAAAGTAAGTCTTCTTTGAGAATGAACACTGTGGTCCTGTATGTTCTATATGTTGCTCTCTATGAAGGAATGCTTTGTGGTTAAAACCCAAATGGCATCAGTTTAGTACAACTATATGGTCAGACTGTTTTATATAAGTGTGTTTTATGAATGCTTTTTCACATCTGCTAAAAGTTCAATAACTGCGAGTTAATCTTCCACGACTACATTTGTAAAGTGCCAAAATCTTCCTTCTTTCTATGTTAACGAGTACAGATCCTCTTTTCCTCTGTAATATGAGAGTGTGCATGCTGGGATAGCTGGGTTGTGTCTCAGGGTTTCCTTAGACAGTTATTCTCGAACAGGTAACTGGCAATAAGGAAGAGACAATAAGATGATGCACTTGCTGCTAAAACAAAAAACCTGTAGATTTAATATGTTTATCTCCTCTCAAATTGAATACTATAAGCCCATTTTTTGTATTGATCAAGTGCCTGGTCCTCTTGGGATGGTTTGATTTTTGTAGAGGTTTTGAATGTACAGCAACAGCAGCATGGACATAAGCAGGGTGTTTGTTGAAACTAATTTTGTAAAGCACTTCATTACTGTTGCCCTTGGATTACAGCATTCTCTACATTCACAAGAATGTTGCATCTTGTCCTCTTCCTATTAAGGGAAGCTGTTCTCCCGAAGAAGAGAGGTTTTGTTTTTGTGGGGGGGGTTTTTGAGTTTTTGGAACACACCTTCCTTCCTGGCTGTATTCTGTATGTCCTTCACCCTCTAGCTCACCTCCGC
This sequence comes from Ancistrus triradiatus, assembly GCA_025084515.1. NCBI lineage: Eukaryota > Metazoa > Chordata > Actinopteri > Siluriformes > Loricariidae > Ancistrus > Ancistrus triradiatus. Next base: position 57,686 of record JAJAGP010001376.1, read on the forward strand.
CTCCCCTACTCTACTACTGAAGGCCCCCTACCCCCACCAGCACAGTGACGCTGGACCTTTACCCAGGAATATTTATTGCAATTTATTTATGAATTAGCTTGTATAGATGTACACACAAATGCATTAGATCTGTGGTGCTTTTGTGTTCTGAGATGGAGGTACCAAGAAGTGTTTTGGGGTTGAAGAGGGTTCAATTCCAATGAAATGTTTACATTCTCCTCCAGACATCAGTTGTCCCGCCGCTTTTGAACTGGCTGGAGTAATTAGCAATACGGTCTAATGACCATTTGTTAATTCTTTCTCCTTTTATTTGTCCTGTCTTTTAGCTCTATGTGATCGTGCCATTCAGCTCTTATTAGAAGGTATTAGGATAAAGTATAGATTTGATTTGCAAATGACCATGCATTAAGTAGATTTTATATAGGCTGATGATAGTGATTACAGCATTTTCTCACAAAACAATTTAGCCAAACGATGCATTTCATGTAGATGGTTTTTGGAGGAAATAAATTTTGCTGAATAAAGTACTCAGTTTATTAAGACTATGTCCTTCTAACAGAGTGTTAAAAGCAAAAGTGTACTAACAATTTGTTATAAATGCCTTCTTTTTCTCTCGTCTTCTTTCTGTAACATTCCGTGTATTTCAGTTTCACCCCATACTGGCGGTGAATTAGACCTCTTCACACCCACAGTCTGTGCCTGACAACTCTGCTGTCAACCAGAACATTTTCAATAAACACACTAGAAAAAGCTTTCTTGTGATACATTTCTTTTTGGAAAAACCCTAAGCTGATCTTCTACATTCGCTATTCCTGACTTGCCTTGTTTGCTCTGAAAAGTGAAGAAATCTTAAATGTGCACAGATGAAGACTTGCATTAGACTTGATGTATGTAGACCCCTCTTACAGTGGCAGCTGGTGATTTTATAGGGGAAAAATCGAGGAAGTGCGTATGATCACTTCATTTTACTGGCTAGCCATAGCATAGGTATTCTTCTAGGCCTCCAGTGGAGCTGCAGTTAATGACATGACATGTTTATCAGTACAGATTATAAATTGTGTATAGCAATTGTAGGACGAGCTGATTTATTGAAGTTTGAAAGTCAGTCACTGATTCCCAATTTACTTTAAGACATCGACCAATCATCGGTCAAGAGAAGCCATGCTTCAGGGTGGGACAAATAATAAAGCACACTGTCCAATACAGCTGTTTTTCACTGCAAAATGCCCTCACACACTGTCTGTTCCAAGTGTGGAACAAAATGACACGTTCAAAGCCGCTTTTAAGAGAGTTAATCTTTTGTCCTATTCACAGTGCAATACATCGTAGACTCAGAGATATCAGCGAGTGTCAAGTAGGTCTGTGCCTAGGGCTTGAAAGCAGATTTTGCACACTATGCTGTGATACCAGTGAGATATTTGATTCACTAAAATATTGAATTCCACCAAGATTAATTAATACTGTAATACACCGGTATTAAACTTTGGTAAACTAAAGAAATTAAAGAGAAGCTGTGCTTCCCGTATAGCCTTTTAGTGAACACCTGTGCCCCTAAATAACTTGAATTAGGTCATCGCATTCATATTCATTACTAATAGGTACATACTATTTAGTCATACAGTATCTATAGGCAGATATTAACATTAAAACTGACCTTACTGAAGATCTCAATTACTATAATAGTGTGCCAACAAGTTTAAAATGTCTGTCCTGTTAGAGCTGCCCCAGTCAGCTGTAGTCTCTCTTATTTAAGCAATAATACATGAGAGGGTGTGCTATAACGTGAGATATTGGCACTGGTGTGCTGCAGGTCGTGGGCATGAGGCCAGTATCTCACGTTATGGCACTAACCTCGAGTGTATTATTCTGATTAGACCAGTTACGTTATCGCCATTTCATTAGATTTTAAGATAAAGAGGAGAGAAAAAACTTTATCAACATTCCACGAGGTAAAATAGTTCCATTCCAATAGTTCTACCGCTGTTCTACTGCTAAAACATCATCAGAGATGCCCTTTAGTATTTATAGTCAAGGAACATAATTTCCCAATAACTGTTTATTATGTGGAAAATAAAAACAGATATACTGATTTATAATGTTTAATTTATTAAAAACAATTTATTTACATTCAGTGAATAAAATGGGTCAGGTTTATAAGGCAAGCTCCAAGTGTTAATGAAAGACTAGAATTCTGGTATAATTTTCGTTACTTGGTTAGTGATTATAAAATTTAAAGATGAAGCTATTCATGTTAATATTATCAATAAGGAATGTAAAGGGAGAGTTATACAGCATCAGCAGCTTCGTTGGTTAAGAGCTGGACTGAACAGATCCAGTCCAACATGAATGAACCTCTGATAAGTCGTGGATTGTGCAGAGTTTACAACAGCAAACAATGTCTTGAAGAAAATCAAAAGGAACGGAGGTGATCGAATCAACAAAACACTCCCTTTACATTTCTGACATTCAGTGCCGCTGCTCTTCAGCTGAGCTGCGTATACATTACGAGGCCAGGACACTGCATTTACACTGCTGACTTTGTTTCTCTGCCTTTCCAGCACATCCAAATTGTTGTCAGGCTGGTCATTAACAGCTTCTTCTTCCTAGATTAAATTTAAACAAATTTTTCAAAACCAATGGATTTTATAAAGTCATTAGAATTCATTTACTTGTATAATTATAACATTGTTCCTGTGTTATTGCTGGCATCGGTACTAGGTTACGTGTGCTTCTCATGAATATGAATCTCACAGAACAGCAAACCCAATTCTGTCTATAGGTTAAAAGTTGTCCTCAGATGTGACTGTATGTACTATTCGTTAGGAGCATAATACAGTGGTGCTTGAAAGTTTGTGAAGTCTTTAGAATTTTCTACATTTCTGCATAAATATGACCTAAAACATCATCGGATTTTCACACAAGTCCTAAAAGTAGATAAAGAGAACCCAGTTTATCATTTATTTATTGCGGAAAATTAACCAATATTGCACACTGGGATGTTGGTGGGTTTCCTTACATTAACTGCTCGCTTCAGGTCCTTCCACAACATTTCGATTGAATTAAGGTCAGGACTTTGACTTGGCCATTCCAAAACATTAACTTTATTCTTCTTTAACCATTCTTTGTTAGAACAACTTGTGTGCTTAGGGTCGTTGTCTTGCTGCATGACCCACCTTCTCTTGAGATTCAGTTCATAAACAGATGTCCTGATATTTTCCTTAAGAATTCTCTGATATAATTCAGAATTCATTGTTCCATCAATGATGGCAAGCCGTCCTGAACCAGATGCAGCAAAACAGGCCCAAACCATGATACTACCACCACCATGTTTCACAGATGGGATAAGATTCTTATGCTGGAATGCAGCGTTTTCCTTTCTCCAAACATAATGCTTTTCTGTTAAACCAGAAAGTTCTATTTTGGTCTCAGTCGTCCACAAAACATTCTTCCAATAGCCTTCTGGCTTGTCCATGTGATCTTTAGCAAACTGAAGATGAGCAGCAATGTTCTTTTTGGAGAGCAGTGGCTTTCTCCTTGCAACCCTGCCATCCACACCATTGTTGTTCAATGTTCTTCTGATGGTGGACTCATGAACATTAACAATAGCCAATGTGAGAGAGGCCTTCGGTTGCTTAGAAATTACCCTGGGGTCCTTTGTGACCTTGCCAACTATTATACGCCTTGCTCTTGGAGTGATCTTTGTTGGCCGGTTTTGAATTTCTGTCTGACTGTGGATTGGTGGAGTCCAAACTCTTTAGAGATGGTTTTGTAACGTTTTCCAGCCTGATGAGAATCAACAACTCTTACTCTGAGGTCCTCAGAAATCTCCTTTGTTCGTGCCATGATACACTTCCACAAACGTGTTGTGAAGAGCAGACTTTGATAGATCCCTGTTCTTTAAATAAAACAGGGTGCCCACTCACACCTGATTGTCATCCCATTGATTGAAAACACCTGACTCTAATTTCACCTTCAAATTCACTGCTAATCCTAGAGGTTCACATACGTTTGCCACTCACTAATATGTAATATGGGATCTTTTTCCTCAATAAATAAATGACCAAGTAAAATATTTTGTCTCATTTGTTTAACTGGGTTCTCTTTATCCTCCACAGAGGATGAGTATCCGGAGGACTACCTAAAGTGGGAATACCAGCCTCCCTTAACTCAGCTCAGCTTGGACTCTGAAATGGAGATTTCCTGTTCTGCCGTTACCCTCCAGAACCTGAACTGTGGCCTCTTCCGCTCAACCAAGAGGCGCCGCAGGAAGTGGAGGACCACACCCGCTAGCTCAGCGCCAAAGCCCACGCCCGCTAGCTCGACGCCGGAGTCCACGCCCGCTAGCTCGACGCCGGAGCCCACGCCCGCTAGCTCGACGCTGGAGCCCACCACCGTTAGCACCACGTGAGTCATGTGTTGGATCCCCCTCTCGCCAGCTATTTAGGAATCCCCTGTGCCAAGCAGGATTCGGCACTCTTCAACCCTACCCGCACGTCCGCACCCCCATGTTTGCTCCTGAACCCAGCTTACCTGGCCATGGCTCAGATCCTGCAGGTACTTCAAGGGGTCTTGGGATCAGTACAGACTGCCAGAGAAGCGGTGGGGTTTGTGGTGCAAATTGCGGAGATGCTTGGGCAGAAAAGATTGATTGTGGACTTACGTGCTGTACTGGGAGCTGTGGACTTGCAACTTGCGATCGCTGGATCGTGGTCCGTCTCACCACCTGCCCTTCCAGAGGCAGCCCGCTCCAGTGAGGCCCTTCCAGAGGCCGCCCGCTCCAGTGAGGCCCTTCCAGAGGCCGCCCGCTCCAGTGAGGCCCTTCCAGAGGCCGCCCTCTCCAGTGAGGCCCTTCCAGAGGCCGCCCGCTCCAGTGAGGCCCTTTCAGAGGCCGTCTGCTCCAGTGAGGCCTTCCAGAGGCCGCCCGCTCCAGTGAGGCCCTTCCAGAGGCCGCCTCGCTCCAGTGAGGCACTTCCAGAGGCCGCCCACTCCAGTGAGGACCTTTCAGAGGCCGTCTGCTCCAGTGAGGCCCTTCCAGAGGCCGCCCGCTCCAGTGAGGCCCTTTCAGAGGGTGTCTGCTCCAGTGAGGCCCTTCCAGAGGCCGCCCGCTCCAGTGAGGCCCTTCCAGAGGCCGCCCGCTCCAGTGAGGCCCTTCCAGAGGCCGCCCGCTCCAGTGAGGCCCTTCCAGAGGCCGCCCGCTCCAGTGAGGCCCTTCCAGAGGCCGTCCACTCCAGTGAGGGTCCTTCCAGAGGTGGTCCAGAGTGCGCCCGCCTCAGAGGAGGTCCAGAGAGTGCCCGCCCCGGAGAAGGTTCAGAGAGCACCCGCCTCGGAGGAAGTCCAGAGAGCGGCTGCTTCGAAGGACGTCGAGAGCACATCACCCGCTCAGAGTAGGTCCAGAAAGCACCCACTTCGGAGGATGTCCAGAGAGCATCACTCGCCTCTGAGCTGGATTCGTGGCCTCCTTCTGGCCTCCCACCACCTACCCGGGTTCGTGACGAGGACTTCGCTCGCCAGCAACTCGCCAGCGACCTGCTCAGCCAGAGCCCGACAGTGACCCTGCTCGCCAGCTGCCCGACGGCGACCCCATTCGCCAGCAGCCCAACGGCGACCCCGCTCGCCAGCTGCACGACGGCGACCCCTGCCCAGGTCAACGCTGCCCCTGGGGCTCACACAAACTCCAGGTTATGGACCGCAACACCCTGGTGGAGGGCAAAGCTGCCTCTCTTCCCAGGGTTGCATCCGGTACCTCAGGTGGTTCCTGCAACCACCAGGACTTTCTAGCCTGGGACTAATGGGTCCATTAATTATGGGCATATAGGGCCCCTTAGGACTCCTGTGGAGAGCTCTACCCCATGGACCAGAACTGTTCCTGTGTGGCCTGTAAGGCCTGTTTCCTTTCACGTGTTGTCCCTTGTAATCCCGAGTTTCCTGTCCTTGCCTCCTCTTTTATAGTCCCCTGCCCTGTTTATGTCCGTGTTTTGTTCTGCTTTCTTTGGGGAATCTGGGTCTGTCTTGTTTCCTTGCTTTCTCTTTTTTTCTGTTCTTTGCACTTCTGAGACATGCCTTTTGGGGGGGGGGGGTATGTAACGATGAACGCCTTCAGCTTGCATCCATCTTGTTTAGCTCCCCCCCTGCTTTCTCCTTCCTACCCAGCAGGTGGGGCTCTAGCCACCTGCTGGTCTGTCCTCTATATATACCCCTCTTCCTGTGCACTTCCTGGTCTGGCTTCCTCACTCCATGGTTTGCCTTGGCTCCATGTGCTCCTCGTTCCTTCACTCCTTGTTTCTTCTTGCTAGTTTGTTCCCTTCTCTTTGTCTGGTTATTGTGTCTTAGCCTCTGCTCTTTAGTGTCTTCTCCAGTTGTCTTTATTTAGTTGTGTTTTGTGTTTAGCCTTGTTATTGTTTCTTGGCATTGTTATCATCCCCTTTGTTTGTCACATGTTAGCTTTAGATTTGAGTGTTGTCTTGTATGCTACCTTGTTAGTTCTGTTCCTAGTGTTTGGTTTGTATGCATGTTTCACAATGTTCACTATAAATAAACCTTCACCACTTGCACTTACGTCCGCCTCCCTGTTCCTTCTGAACCAAAAGTGTGACACATATACAATATATTTATACAATATTCACATACGGTGCACATATATTTCTGTTCTGTTCTGTCACCAAAAGCACTAAGGACCCAAACAACTTTGGGGTTCTTGGTGCCAGGAACCACTTGGTACTTTATGCATCTTAGCAAGTGTGCCTGTGACCCAACTTCAAACACAACTTTGTAACCAACAAATCTAACCTTGACAGAGGTGGGATATGAACTAGGGAAGCTCAGCTCTTTAAATCAGCACCTATTAAGCTTCCTTCGCTTCCCCCACAAGATTCCCGTTCAACATAGTGTCAGGACTTTGTCCTTTTTGCAAGAGTGCTGGTAACTTTGAAAATAACCTGGTAACTGAGGGACTTCACCTCACTAGAGGATGGATACAGTATGTATATGGGTGTATTCCCCATCAGAGGCTCCCATGTCTCCGATGAACTCTGGGGACTGAGTCTGCAGATATGTATCACAGACCAGTGATGCCCTGTTACACTTTCCCTTTTTCACATACACATTTTTATTCAGTATTTATTTGTATATACTATTTTCTTATATGCTATATTTTTATATTCTCTCTTTATTATACTCTTCATAATATTGTAATCTGTTTAATTTATCATAGTCTAAATATTATTATATTTTATTTTAATTCATATATGTTCTTTAAATATGTTATCTGTAATCTCTGTTATTTTTATTTAGCTTATGCTTATTTAAACAATTACTATAGACGTATTAATTGGGTGAGTTAGTTTAATTATTATATATAACACCTAGGCAACCCAAGGAGGCTGGGTCCCTTTTTAATGTTTATGGAGTTTTTCCGTGTTGTCCTAGGCTTGCTCAGTTAGGGCTTTGGGTCTAGATAATAGAAAATTGTTAAGCTGCTTTGGCACAGTGCTCCATTGTATAAGGTGGTATAGAAATAAATCTGACTTTGACTTTGACATTATAGAGAAAAAGGGCATATCTTCTTTTGGATATAATGAATACAAAATTCAATAATAAAGTCAACTATGTGTAACATTTGGACTGTACAGAGCATTGTAATTTCACATTATACATTTCAGTTGATGCCTTTCACAAATGTATATCAAAATACCACTAGAACATCGACTGTTGTAGTTCCAACTGCAGGAATTTATTAAAGCAAAGGCAGACAAATCCCAATACTTAATGTATCAAAACTCAGAACCTACAAAATGAAAACTGGAAAGACTTCACATATATTAAGACATCATGAGGCTTTAAACATGTTTGTGGAAATAAGCTCCAGGTGCTTGTGATTGAAGTGGAGAATATTTCAGTATTCTGAAGACGGTGACCTCTGGCAATCTGGAGGCATGGTTGTTACATCTCATAATAAAAAATTGTGTTTTATATGAAGTGTGTACAAGCTCTAGGATTGTAAATGGTGGAAGAAGCATCTAGTCTATTATAATAGAATGTGTCTCAGGTCTCCACCCATGTTGCAAAGTTGGTGAGAAGTGACAAGCGGAAATAATACACACATTTTTTTGCATTTAAAAGCTACAATTATTTCACACATACATTGTGAGGACCAAATATCCCCATGATGAAAGGAATACATGACCTTGTGGGGATGATTAAATAGGATGAAATACAACCCCAAATCACTCAGACACACTAGGACTACTTTATCGTAATCGACTAACCTAAAGCATGTATTTGGACTGTGGGAAGAAACTGGAGTACCCGGAGTAAACCCATACATACATAGGGAGGACATGCAGACTCCACACAGAAAGGACCCAGACCACTCCACCTGGGATCGAACCCAGGACTTTATCACTGTGAAGCAACAGTGTGCCACCATCCTGCCATTGGGATAGCATGGAAATTGCAAATAAAAAAATAAATTCAGTGTTTCTTACATTTACTTTGATTTACATTTACTTTGAGTTTATTTCATTGCAGACAGTGTAAACCCAAGATATTTCATGTATTGCCTGATAAACTTCATTTAATTTGTTAATAAACATCCATTCCTGCATTTCAGACCTGCAACACATTCCAAAAAAAGTTGGGACAGTAAAGTGTTTACCTTTATAGTGTTGCCATTCTTTCTCACAACATTTAAAAGACATTTTGGCACAGAAGTTATCAAGCAATTTAGTGTTTCAGGTCTTAATTTGTGTCATTCTTCCTGCAAACACGTCTTAAGATGTGCAACACAGGGTCGCATTTTTTGTTTCAAAATTCTTCACACATTGTCTGTTAGGGACAATTCAGGACTGCAGGTAGGCCAGTCTAGTACTCCTGCCCTCTTCTTCGTTTTCTTTCTTTTGTAATGTGTGCAGCATGTGCTTTTGTATTGTGTTCATGAAAAATTCATGGATGGCCTTGGAACACATGTTGCTGTTGCTCTAAAATCTCAGTGTACTTTTCTGCATTAATGCTGCAATCACAGAAATATATACAGTGGTACCTCGGTTCTCGACCAACTTTGTCTCGGTTCTTGTTTGCTCGGTCCTCAGTGCACTTACATAAACTTGTACGAGTTGAGCCATGCAACTCATTTGAGCCAAAACTTGAGTCACTATTCATGATTCACGATTCAGTACACAGTGGTTCAGAGATTCAGATTCACAATGGCTCTTTCCCATTGAAGATATGCACTATGCTTATCATGTTTTTTTATTTTTACATCTTCAGTACTGTATTCTTAGTGCACATAAGTCTCCACTAACCTAAAAAGGATAGTACTGACAGCCAACTGAAATGGAAATCCTGTCCTGAATCTCCAGAACACAGGCTGAGCAGTTAGCATTAGCAGCTATGCTAGCGCTGAGTAAGTGCTTTCACTTTCAATCCATTACTCACTAAATTACATAACATTTTCCAGCACTTTATTATAAAAGTTGTGTTAATGATTTTGGCCAACTGTAGGTTAATGTAAATGTTTTAAACAGTAACGAATTAATTTTATTTACAATATTCCTTATGGGAAAAATTTGCACGGTACTTGGCGTTTTCGGATCTTGACAAGACTTCTGAAAACGAATTAACAACAAGAACCGAGGTACCTCTGTATTGCCATTGCCAAGTGCACTGGCACAACCCCATACCACAACAGAGCCTGGCTTTTGGGCTTGTTGGTGATAAAGGCCTGGATGGACTTTTTCATCTTTGGTCCAGAGCACACGGTGTTTGTTTCTTCCAAAACTGATCTGTAATACTGATTCATCTAACCACAATACTGTGTGTATTCCACTGTGTTCCACTTTTTCTGCACAGTAAAGTTTTATGTGGCATTTGTTAATGTAACTCGTTTATAGTGCTTGACAAAGGTGTGCCAAAAAGTAATCCCTTGCCCATGTGGTTATATCAGCACTTGAATGACAGTTCTTAATGAATGATAGTTCTTGATGCAGTGCTATATTATGTACTGCAGAGGGAGAAATATGCAAATCTCTTCCAATCTTTTATTAGGAATATTGTTGTTAAATATTTCTCATGCATTTGTTGATAAACTGAAAATACTTTGCCCATCTTTGCTCCTCAAAGACTCAGCCTTTTGTGGATAATTCTTTTCTACCAAATCATGATAATCACCTCTTGACGTCACCTGTTTAATTCACATTGTTATTTAGGGTTTTTTTTAACCTCATTACTAGCCCAAAATTGTACGCATCCCAACTTTTTTAGAATGTGTGGCAGGCCTGAAATGCAAGAATGAATGTAAATTAGCACATGAAATGAAATTGATCAGAAAAACACATGAAATATCTTGGGTGAAATGAAATAAAAGTCAGTGTAAGACGCACTGCATTTCTTATTTGCATTTTCCATACTCCCCCAACATTTTCTGATTTGGGGTTGTATTTCCTTCTGTTTGAAAAATAAAAGAGCCAAATGACTTCCTTTTGGGCACTGAGGTTAGTTTAGGGTTAGGATTATGGGTAGGCATGGCATTATTTAGCTACAGCAGTACACGTCAATGGAAACACCCTTAAATATAGTAATAAAAGTAAGTGTGTCTGAATGTGTGTATGTGTGTGGAGTCCCGCAGGCTCCCTGGGGTCTAAAGTCTCAAACATGATCAGAAGTGGAACAAACTGTACTTCCCCAGAGTGCTGAAGAGACTCATTCATCGCGCGTGTGCTTGTGTGTATGAGTGTTTGGTGAAGTTAAAGAGCTTCTTTCACAAATGTGTGCTTGGGGGAGGCTGAGTTAAATGAATGTTTCTTTTGCAGCTCCATGGTATGTTTGCATTTGAACGTATTTCTTTTCTCACTATTGATGGCTGAGAATAAACCTGATTGTTGAAATAATGTATAACTTTATTTTTATGCAATAAATTGATTGTGGAAAATGTGTGAGTCTTCATTAGTCTTTTAACAGTTTCTCCAAAGTAATAAAGCAGAGTTAACAACATGATTGAATATCAAGGTAGTAGCCTTACTTAGTATTACTTCAGCTTAATTTGGTTGGCATGTTCATCTGCTCTTGTTAGCAGCACAACCCTCTAAACATTTATTTTTGCGGGAACCTTAGCTTGAAGTGAACAGCATCACCAGCTGTGCAATCATCTTAATCAATATCTGTCTATCTGTCTATCCATCCATCCATCCATCCATCTATCTATCTATCTAGACATATACAGACATTTGCAGACACCCAAATAATGGATATTAGTTTATGGTTTGCTCCCCACCTTTGCTGTTACAGCAGCCTTTTGTTCATCTAAAAGGAATTTCCACTACATTTTGGAACATGACTGTGAGGTCATGTTACACAATAAACCCTGGTTCACTTTTGGTATTCCAGTGTATGTTCAAGGTGTCTGGTGCAGTTGAAGTCAAGCAAGCCAGTCAAGTTCTCAATCAAAGTTGGCAAACCAATTCTTTATGGACTTTGTTTAAGGACTTTGTTGGAAGCGAAAACATATAAATGTGTCATATTGAGAGTCACTGGGGTATTCAGTACAACTCATGTTATGAATGTGTTACAAGTGAGTATTGCTCAAATGGCAGAGCTCAATAATTTGACGGGATGTCCACAAACTTTAGTCTACTGTATAAAGTCTATCTATAACAATTTCACCCCTCTAGAGACATAAAACATCAGATATGAGTTAGTTATCTTCCATAACAAAGTTTAATTGCTGATATCTCATAGAACCCTATTTTAAACCACAGTGTGATTTGAAATGCCGACCCCTGTGATTTTCATTCATCAATAGATATATGCTGGACAAATAACAAACTGAATTAGATTTTTTTCCAGATGAAAACTTATACAGTATGGTTTAGTTGAGTAAAGTTAAGTAATTAATCTTAGTTAAGTGCAGGGCTGGGTTGGGATTGCCATTTCAGCGCCAGAAGATTATACACTGACTGGCCTATCCTCCCTCTGGCATGACCACTCATATCTGTATTTGCAGCCGACCTGGTTGGAAGGCACTTCTGGGATACAAGCCTGAGTTTCTGTGGTGGTAGCTAGAGTATTCAACATTGAACTTAATTTTAATTGATTTATTTAGCACTGTTTATGATCCTACATTGTATCAAAGAAGATTTACAGAGACTTTGGTATAAAACCACTAATAGGCAAGCAGTGGCAAGAGAAAGCTTTCTAGATATCATGAGGGAGACACCTTAAGAGGACCAAGACTCAACATTTTCCCATCCCCTCAGAAACCCAGATACTGTTTACAACAATTGCAAAAATTTAACATTAATTAATTTAACTAAAGCATCCATAAGTATAAAATGTATTTGTGTACAGTATATCTGGAAACAATATATATGTATATATGTGTGTGTGTGTGTATATATATATATATATATATATATATATATATATATATATAGACTCAGATGTACGCAGTTTATTAATGTTACTCCTACATCTAAACCTAACCTAAAAAAATGTCCAGCAAATCAGATTGGACATTTGGCGCCAACAATATTACAAAAAATAACTAAATATAAACTTGACCCCAACCTCCTACACCCCATGCCCCCCAGACACACACACATACACACACTGACAGATTTGTGGGTGCTTAACAAGCTGGGTCGTGGAAGCCTAAACACAATTAATAGCTGCACAGTGGTTACAGAGATGGCATGATCACTGTATTTATTTTTACTAAATTTAATAATGTAAAATCATGGAATTCAGCAGTATGTGTTTGTGCTGAGCAGTGTGTGTGTGTGTGTGTGTGTGTGTGAGCTTGGCTGAAGCTCTGTTGTGACCAGACGGGCTGTTTACCGTTAGTCTGTGGTGTTTGATGGCACTCCAGCGACATTTTTCAGTCCTATTAAAAAAGCCGACAGCAGGCACCAACTCTTATGACGCATGGAGGAAAAGCAGGATAGAGGGAGGAGGGAAACAAAAATGACACGAAAGTGAGAGGGAGAGGCTGCAAGAAAAGCGAAGTGTCAAACATAACGTCAGCCTGGATCCATGCACAGACTCCGTGGCTGTGTGGTTGGGTGAGGATGGGGGACTCCCCACCTTTCTGAGAGCACTATGTGTTTACTGAGCTTCTGATTGAGAAGTCTGAGAAATGCTGCAGCAGAATGAGCTCCAGCTTGGCAGAGCGTGAACTCTGTGTCCAGGATGATGAGAGATGAGTAAGACTGTTCCACATAAGCTTGGAGATTTTAAGTGAGGACTTAGTAGTGCAGTTCAGCAGTCATGCTGTATGTGTGAAGATTAAATATGCAATAGCATTGCAGTTTGATTACATGAACTGTGATTGCAAGAGAGTCTAAAGTTTGATCTCCAAGGATTATAAGTATGAGGCCTGATAGGGTAAAGATGTTGATGATGCTAAGGACACTTAGCTGTAGAGGAAACACAAAAAAATAAGTAAGATGAATTCATTTAAACCCCAATACTAATTTGTAGCGTCCAGCAATAGCTGGCTCTTAATGTCAATAGGTTGTATGCCAGAATGAATGTAACAAAAAAAACAGATGACCAGTTGTTGACCAGACTCTGAGGTGTGGGCAGAATAACTGTGGCAGAAAGCCACTGCAAAATGCCCGGTCTTGCCACAGTATTTCATGTTGAGAGGCTTGGAAAAGATTTTAAACAACACAGGAATTGCTGCAAGCACTTAATGAAGGGCCAGTGGAGGAATGTTCTAAACATTTGCAGCAGAGTTGCCTTTGTTGAGGCTGCGACACAAAACAACTTGGCTACAGTGATCTAAGCAGTTCTGTTACTGAACTGTAACTGGAAAATCATGATATGGTCAGAAAAGCAGTAAGTTTGCCACTTGATGCAAGGTGGTCTTTACCAAAAACTTCATGAATCATTGAGTGATCCACTACGGAATAGCAGAAATTACACGTGACTAGTGTGTTGTCTGGGTAACATTAGTAATGTATACACGTTGTTGCTTCATAAATAATTAATCCACAGATCATAACTACTCAGGAAAGATTTTCAATGACACAATGACCTTCTTCGTTTTTCCGCCCTACCCAGTTGTCCCAATTTAGTCCCACCCACTCTGTGACTGCCCTCTGTTACAGGAAAGCCACCAATTTAGAAGGATAAAGGTCTAACATAACCTCAAATCAGGAAAGGTTGGGGCAGTATGGAAAATAAAGATTTCATGAAATGCAATGTCTGACTTTAATTTCATTGCAGACAGTATGGAGAATAAATATAAAGCATTTACCACTTTGTAATGTTAAAACTTTACTGTAAAAATTAAGTCTTATGTTAACCATGTAGCGCCATCGACTTCTCTCGACTTCACAGTCACTGGGATGGACCATCACAGTGTATTGTGGCCAGACAAATCAGTATCCCAGATCTTTTTTGGATGAAATGGACACCATGTGCTCTGTACCAAAGCACCATCCAGACTGTTATCAGCAACAAGTCCAAAAGCCAGACTCTGTCATGGTCTATGGGGTTTTGTCAGTTCCCTTGGCAGCATCAATGCAGAATAGTACACTGAGATTTTAGAGCAATATATGCCTCCTTCAAGACGACATCTTTTAAAGGGGCATCCATGAATTTTTCGAAAAGACAATGCAAAACCACATGCTGCACACATTGCCATGGCTACGGAAGAAGAGAGTACAGGTACTGGACTGGTCTGCCTGCAGTCCTGACCTGTCCCCAACAGAAGAGGTGTGGAGAATTTTGAAATGAAAAATGTGGCACCCACGACCCTGTACTTTAGCCTTAAGATGTGTCTGAGAAAAAATAGGACAAAATAACACCTGAAACACTTAATCGCTTAGTATCACTGGTACCAAAACTTCTATTAAGTGTTGAAGGAACAGCAACATTACAAAGTGATACATGCTTTATTATAAAAAAAATTTGGAATGTGTTGTAAGACTGAAATGAAGGAATGGTTGTTTATTAACAAATGAAATTAAATTTACCAGAAAGCACATGGAATATCTTTGATTGATACTGTCTACAATAACAGAAAATTTGAGGTAAATGTAGGAAACACTGTGGCATTTTTTTTTTATTTGCAATTAACATACTGTCACAACTTTTTGGGGTTGTACATGCTTTTTCCCAAACATGTAATGCCACTCATATCACCTTTTTGAACTGCTATCCATAAACATCAACAAGGAGTTGAGTGCTGTTGACATTATCTTACAGTTTTGTGTGATTGACTTTGAAGGTACAGTGCCATACTGTGAAACAAGACTGATGATGCAGTACACTACTGTCTTTACTTCTGGCTGTTGCTGTGGTGCGGCACTTCCTTACACACATGAGGGTAATAACTGAGATCAGTTTAACCAATGATTGTGTGCAGGACCTGAACTGTACATAACTGACCAATTGCGTGTGAAAAGCATTGACCTAAAGAGAAGAGTCAAAGTAGCTGTGCATTGTGACATTAAAAAGCCAATGTTAACATGAAAACAAACAGAATCCTGATCCCAAAAAAGAGAACTCATCTGGGGAAAATGGGACGTCCCCCTACATTATAACATCATTCATTTCTATGAAAAGTGAGTTCATCAGGCAGTTTTAGCAGACACATTACAGCAAAAAAGCTAAAATATTAGCTAGTCAGCTATGCAGGGGCTAATATAAGCAAGCTAAGTTACCACTCTGCCATCATAGCTAGCTGTATTTAAACAATACCTATGCATGGTGATTAGCTTAATACAACCTTTATTAAATCTACTAATTATCATAATCAAATTGTCAATTGTTTCACTCAGAGAGACTTAGACAATATTGGTTGGCTTGTAGCAAGCATATAGCACGATCATTTATAGACAGTCTGGTGGCCCAGGGCAATTTTATTTCAGGTGGTCCTGAATCCTTACCTATATTCCGATTATGAATATTTCTGTTTTATGTGACAATTGAGGTTTTTGTTTTATTAAAGGATACAAAAGTGAAGCTGTACCTTGAAACATAAAGGAGAAAACAAACTTCTGCACACACAAACAGTTTCTTACTTATTATAATGCTTGCTCACAAGCAAAATTGAAAGATGTTTGTTAATACCAAACAACAAATCATTGATCAATGACCTAAAATAGTTGCATACTTTCAGGGTTAATGTGAGGTGTACATTTATTCAACCATATGTCCATATCTTTAAGTGTTCATGTGTGTGCATGTGTGTGAATGGCCTTCTCCTGTAACTGGACCTTGGAATGTTTTCAGAATAACTATGCCAAATCAGCAATTAGACAGCCGTGAAGAAGAGTGAGGTTCAAGGACAGGTGTCCAAAAGGCACACACACACAAAACACACACACATTTGAGAATGACCTATGTGCAATAACAAGCTGAGAGTTTGGACTATCAACCCATTGCTGCAATTATCTAAATGTCCAATTCCAACCACTCTGAGGATAAAAGCTTCCATCCTTTGTGTATCAGCTGAGCAGCTAAAACTTTCTATCTAAAACCAGAGAGAAAAACCCTGTTGTCTCCAGGGCCAGACAGCGTAAGCTCTGGGCCATGCCTGTCTCCACACTGTTTAGACATTTGCCTGACTCAAGCATTCACTTTGTGGAATAAATAGTTAGCTTGTGGGGGGTCCAAATAGCTACTCCAGTGCTTTCAGCACAAATAAAGGCAGCTACTCAGGATGGGAACCAGTCAAGATGACTAAGAAAAAACGTGAGTATGTGCAATTGCATATAAATAAACATGATTAAAGTAGAAATTATGCAGTACTTTAAAATTCAGTCAGCTTGATTACTCAGCTCAATTTTCTCAGCTACTAGCTGAGACTCCCATGTTTGCTTGATAGCTGGCAACCTGAAACAAAAACCTGGCATCTACTAGGTAGATAAGTAAAGCTGTCTTTTTGTACTTCTGTTCATGGAGTGACATACTGCAGCTGAAACAAAACTGTAAAATGTTCATTTTAATCTGAAGCTCCATTATCAGGTGTTGATTAAATTTGACCTTGTATTGTGGTAATCATCAATATTATTCCTAAACAATGACACATA
>JAJAGP010001376.1:74818-98632 GCA_025084515.1 Ancistrus triradiatus
AATTAAAAAATTCTGAATATAGTTTCTACTGAATGTGTATTTATGTGTTTTATTAGATTCCCATTATAAAGCCAAAATATCATAAACCGAACCATCGTAATCCGAGGGGTGCCTGTAGTTGTTTTGAGCAACATAGCTGTTCACCCTGAAATTAAGTGTTTGGTCTAAGGCTTAGGTTTCATTTGCGATGTGAAAGCTAACCATAATACCACAGAGCATTAACTTACCAGAGATGTCCTTAGACCTCCATAATTAGGCCACACGGGTTTATGTAAATTATCCTATGAAAAACATTTTCTATTTCAATCATTGATCTGATAACCCATTACGTTTTTTCAAAGTTTATACATATTAAGTCGCTACGCACCAGTTCTCCCGGGACCCTGTCCAGGAGTCAGCAGATAAGAAACTGAATGGATGGATCTTACATAAACAGTTTGACCAGTCAAGTCAAGTCAGATCAGATATATAGCGCTTTTTACAATGGAGCATTGTCTCAAAGCAGTTTTGCAGTTTTAGATTATCTTCTAATATATAAGGTCAATCCCAAACTGAGCAAGCCTAGGGCAGCAATGGCAAGGAAAAACTAAATAAATGTTATAAGGAAGGACCCGGACCAAGACCCATCCTCCATGGGTGGCTTAGATGATAAATAGAAGGTTCTGCTTGAAAATACATATTAAAAGCCTTCGTGCCAAAATCAAAATTATTTTTCACATATGTAGATGTTTGTTATGCTCACTTTGTAGTGTATAAGTCCTACACTTATAATATTTAAGTCTGACTTACATTCACAATTTTCATGATTTTCCATGATTTGACTTGGACTCATTCTTGACTCCAGCCTTGACTTGGACTTGATCTAATATTGGAATGTTTCATGTGCCTATACAGTGGGACAAAAAAGTATTTAGTCAGCCACTGATTGTGCAAATTCTCCCATTTAGAAAGATGAGAGAGGTCTGTAATTTTCATCATAGGTACACTAACCCAGAACTACATGGAGGGACCTGAAGAATGACTTGCAAAGAGCTGGGACCAAAGTAACAAAGGCTACCATCAGTAACACACTACGCCGAGAGGGACTCAGATCCTGCAGTGCCAGGCTTGTCCCCCTGTTTAAGCTAGTACATGTCCAGTTCTATCTGAAATTTGCCAGAGAGCATATGGATGATCAAGAAGAGGATTGGGAGAATATCATGTGGTCAGATGAAACCAAAATAGACCTTTTTGGTAAAAAAATGCTGAATTGCGTCCCAAGAACACCATACTGATCCGTGTTAAGGGAAGAATGAATGGTGAGATTTTAAGCCAAAACCTCCTTCCATCAGTGAGAGCACTGAAGATGGAACGTGGCTGGGTCTTCCAGCATGACAATGATCCCAAACACACCTCTCGAGCAATGAAGGAGTGGCTCCATAAAAAGCATTTCAAGGTCCTGGAGTGGCCTAGCCAGTCTCCAGACCTCAACCCCATAGAAAATTTCTGGAGGGAGTTGAAAGTTCATGTTGCCCAGCAACAGCCCCAAAACATCACTGTTCTAGAGGAGATCTGGGCAATGTACCTCTTGGTGAGAGAGTGTTGAAGCAGAATCCACAAAGGAGGTCCTAGGCCCCAGGAGGATCTGGAGGGGGTCTATACTGAGGATAGTTTCAGATTCCTTGCTTTGTATTCTCCAATCTCACCATGCATTTTATGGGGAGACTCATGCCGGCAAAGGGAGCCAAAAAGTACTATAATGCACATGTTTCAATACTTGACATCTTCCAAAGAAGCCAATACTTTTAGTGTTCACCAGATTTTCAGCTACACTACAGTAGAATAGCATGGTGTAGTGTCTACGCCTGAAAGTTGAACAATCAGAATTGATATGTAATAAAAAATGTTATAAAAAAATTTACTTTCATCAGACATGGCTATCAGATGAGAGCCTAAATAAATACTACTACTTATTTTTGAATGTCTTGCTTATTTACACAGAAGTCAATAAACACTCCCTGACAAAGAAGCTTACACTATTGCTTACCAATGAATCATCTCCAAACTTAGTATTGTAATCTTTTCATTTGCTTGCCGGTTGTTCTAGACAGTGTTAGGTGTAAGAGAGGGAAATGTGGGGTTCTGTGTGTTTGTTTTTGGGGTCCATACTCATTGGGGTTACTCTCCCTGACAACTGCTTTTGGGCCAGTGGAGGCCATTCAATAGAGTCCATTCAGTCTTCACTTCCTGCAGAACAGAACTGGAGAGACACAGGGAGACAACAAGGGGGAGAGAAAGAGAGAGAATAAGCGGGAGGGAATGAGAAGGAGGGAGGAAACAGTAAAAGTTTTACCCCAGCATTTCCTTCCTGTGTGTCTCTGTGCCAGCTGTCTTTAAAAATGAACGAGTGCACACAATGCACTGGCCTGCTTTCTCCGAACGCCATTCTGCCAGTGCCAAACTGCCCAAAGCGTGATCAATCAGCACATCTGGAACACACTCAGACACACACATACACACACACAGCACCTGCAGCAAAGGCAGTCTGGTCACCCAGTATACACGTTTTGTGCTCTTCTGGGAAGAATGAAAACATATAAGTCAAAAATTCATTTGTTCATTTTTTTTTCTCGCCTCTCTTATATGATGTCACAGGTATGAGTATGCATGTAGACAGTGTGAGAGTCCGAACAACCTCCTGCAGATGATAACAAACCACAATGCAACAATGCGGCAAAAGTTGTTCCTATGTTCGCCTGCAGGACTAGTCTCTTACAAGACGAAATTTGTGCATTCAGTTCCATGAAGATTGAAACATACGATGCAAAACTAATAAATATATGAACTTAAATTTACTTTCTTCTACAGTATATTTTAAAGAGTTATGGATATGCATAAATTACTTATCTTCTTTTCCACAGAGCAAGATCATTTTTTTGTATCAGTAAAGGGATGTAGTGCATTAGGTTCAGTGATTGATAAATTATTATGCCATGTATGTGAAACTGTCATACATTTGTGTACAGGAAAGTGAAGCAGAACAGGGGGTTTCATTAGTAAAAACTGGCTGCTGAAAATATAAATAGAATAGCAAGCAAGGCTTCACATTAATCAGTAGAAAGCCAGACATGACAAGTGTTTTCACGACAGTGTTATCAATTTCATGGACGTTTCCCAATCATATACAAATAAACATGTGCTATAAAGTGATATTTTGACTCTGTGGATAGTTGGTCTGTTACAGTCCATAAAGCCTTTGTGGCAGGGTGGTAAGGATGGAGGATTGCAGGCCTACAGTATCTTCTGCCCAGTTAGTGTTTCTGTTGTCACTGAGACATGATTCCTTTGCCACTAACATCAACCCACAACGCCCAGTGTGAGGTTTGTGATCACACCACCATAGCCTCATCATAGCAAGCCCAACCCAGAATTAATGAAGTCCTGTTTCCGGTAGCATGGCGATTATCACCAAAGCCACAGGGATTTTACATAAATCTACAGTGGGGCAAAAAAGTATTTAGTCAGCCATGATGTGAAGTTCTTCTACTTAGAAAGATGAAGAGGTCTGTAATTTCATCAAGGTACACTTCAAAATATGAAGATCAACAACAGGATGCCATTAGGTTTCACTTCAATTATGAGCGACAAAAAAATCCAGAAAATCCACATTGTGGATTTTTAAGAATTTAACTGTAAAAAATCATGGTGGAAAATAAGTCTTTGGTTCACACACAAACAAGCAAGCATTTCTGGCTCTCACAGACCTGTAACTTCCCTTTAGAGCTCTTCTGTCCTCCACTCGTTACCTGTATTAATGGCAACTGTTTGCCCCCTCATTATCTGTATAAAAGACACTGTCCACAGCCTTCAAACAGTCAGCCTCAAAACTCAACCATGCCAAGACCAAAGAGCTGTCGAAGGACACCAGGAAGAAAAAATTGTAGACCTGCAAGCAGGCTGGAAGAGTGAATTTTATGTATAGGCAAGCAAGTGGTGTGAATAAACTCAAATGTGGGAGCAACTGTAAAGGAAAATGGAAGACAAAAACCATTGATAATCTCCCTCGATCTGGTGCCCCAAGGCAAATCTCATATGGGGGGGTCAAAATGCCCATGAGAATGGATGAGCAAAAAATACCAGAAACCTACACGGAGGGACCTGATGCTAGACATGCAGAGCAGAGGCGAGAGAGCTGGCCCAAAGTCACAACGGCTACCATCAGTAACACACTATGCGAGAGGGACTCAAGATCCTGCAGTGCCAGGGCGTTCACCCTGCTTAAGCCAGTACAGGCCAGGCCATCTGAAGTTGACAGAGAAGCATATGGATGACCCAGAAGAGGATGGGAGAATATCATGTGTATATTATAAGAATTTTGGTAAACTCTTCAACTCTTAGTGTTTGGAGGAGAGGACGAAGAATGCTGAGTTACTCCCAAGAACAACCATACCTACTGTGAAGATGGGGGGTGAAAACATCATGCTTGGGGGCTGTTTTTCTGCAAAGGGACAGGCGACTGAGCCTGTGTTATGTTTAGGGAAGAATGAATGGGGGCCATGTATAGTGTGAGGTTATGCCAAAACCTCCTTCCAGCAGGGACAGCATAAGATGGAACATGGCTGGGTCTTCCAGCATGGGACAGGATCCCCAAAAGATGCTCAGGCAACGACGGAGTGGCATCCGTAAAAAGCATTCAAGGCTTGGAGATGCATAGGCCCGTCTCCAGACCTCAACCCCATAGGAATTGGTGGGAGGAGGTGAAAGTTCCGTGTTGCCCAGCAACAGCCTCAAAAACATCAATGATCTCGAGGAGTCGCATGGAGGAAGGAATGGGCCAAAAATACCAGCTACAGTGTGTGCCCACCTGGTGAAGACTTACAGGAAACATTTGACCTCTGTCATTGCCAACAAAGGTTATGTTACAAAGTACTGAGTTGAACTTTTGTTATTGACCAAATACTTATTTTCCACCATAATTTACAATTAAATTGTTTAAAAACCCTACAATGTGATTTCCTGGATTTTTTTTTTCTCATTCTGTCTCTCATAGTTGAGAACCTATGATGAAAATTACAGATCTCTCTCATTTTTCTAAGTAGGAGAACTTGCCCAATCAGTGGCTGACTAAATACTTTTTTGCCCCACTGTATGTAGAACATTGCTGATCCAGGGTTATGGTGCAACATACTACACAAGAGTACAGTACAACATGCAAGATATCATAAAGTGCAACTAACACAATGACAACTTCAGTTTTGCACAATAAAATAAATACACAGGATTATACATGAAGCAGAACAAGATGGCCAAGTGGAATAATGTGCAAATACTTAGGGGTTATTTAGCTGCAGAAAGGCAACAAAAGTATATAACACAAAGATGTAGGTGCAAATGGTAGAGGATATATCGTACGGACTACAGCCCAGATGAAGTTAAGGAGTCTGATGGAGGAGAGAGAGACTGATGATGTTTTCAGCTGTTTTCACCATACACCGTTGGGTCGTATGGTCAGAGGCTTTTCAGTTCCCATATCAGACAGTGATACAGCTGCCTACTATGGGCCTCCTATAGCACACAGACAAAAGCTCCGACTTGGGCAATCATTCAAGAGAATTGCCTGCTGTTGACTAATGTTTTGGAATTATGCATTCCTCATAGTCACACAGTCATAGTCTCAATTTATCTCAAAGCAGCAAGCAAACATTAAAACATGAACTGGATATGATGAAGATGAAACAGAGCATTAGTAGTGGAGCTTCAAAGTTTGTGTACTTCTGGATAAATATGACCTACAGCATCATCCGATTTTCACACTAGTCCTTAAAAGAGAAGAGAACCCAGTTAAACACATGAGACAAAAATTTTGTACTTGGTAATTTATTTATTGAAAATAATTATCCAATATTACATTTTTAGTGGCAAAAGTCTGTGAATCTCTATGATTAGCAGTTCATTTGTAGAGGAAATTAGAGTAAGGTGTTTTCAATCAGTGGGATGGATCCGGTGTGAGTGGTCACCCATTTTTATTTCAAATAGTCAAAAAGTTTATTTAAAATCGTTTTCACAACACATTTGTGAAAGGGTATCATCAATACAAGTGTAGTTATGAAACAATTCTAAATTATACCAGCAAATTCTAAAGAAAAATGTCATGACATATTTGCATGAACTGAATCTCCAGAGAATGTGGGTCATGCAGCAAGACAACAACTATGAGCACACAAACTCTTCTGAAAAATAGCCAAAGTAGAATTAAGTTAATGTTTACAAATGGCCAAATCAAAAGTCCTGATCTTAATCCAATAGAAATGTTGCTGAAGGACTGAAGCTGTTTTATGTGGAAACATAAGCTACAATTAAGCCTCCAAGCCAATGTGCAGGACTGATCAACAGTTACTAGAAATGTTTAGTTTCAGCTATTTTGAGGTCATATTTCACATACTTTTGACACTCATGAGTATGTAACATTGAATCATTTTCCCCAAACAAATACAGTAAATTACCAAGTATTATTTTTTCTTTTTTTAATTGTGTTTTTTAATTATATTTATGCAGAAATGTAGAAAATTCTGTATAATGTGTAAGTCACATTAAATCCTACTGAGGAAATAGAAAGTGATTCTTTAAGCTGCTTGGGATAAGATCGTCTGTTAAATTAAATGAATATAAACACTGTAACATAAAAGGTGCAGTTAAAGGCAGCATGCTGCCAAAAACTTCAGACTTTACTTTTAAATGTTCCACCATACATTTAATTTGATCATTTGTGATGTGTGAATTATTCCTGTAAAGAATGGGCAGCACAAATGTTACCTTTATATGTTTATTCATTTACTTTATCTGTTTATTTATTTCATTTAACAAGCAATTCAATAAACATTCGACGTTTTCCGCAATTATGTACTACGGGTTTGGGTGTGTAAAAGTTTGCATAGTATGCAAACTGGTTTTCTAACATGTTCTGTAAAGCGCTGTGCCTGTCAAATGAGAAAAATAGCATATCTGGTCCATTACTGCATTCTTACTTACTGGATGCAACAAATTAATGATTAATGATGAATAAACAAATTACTTCATGATGCAAAGTACAGAGCAAAGTCGGAGCCTATTCATTTAGTCCCTGCAGTGTGATCAGTCAAGCATTGCAGTCATTTTGATGATGCTGATTGTGAGTAAATTAGTATGACTTAATATTGCAGATACTGATATGATGTAGTTACTATAGCAAGAAAACTGACAATTTAAAATATTGTAATATTTTAGAGTTTACTACTCCATGTCAATATTTTATAAATTCTATTTTATTTCAGAGGTCTGATTTTAAGTTATAATACATCAAAAATGCTGCTTATATTTCTGCTCTGCTATTGTTCTATGTTAACCCTTTAGCAATTTATTTTTTACAGATGAAATGCCATGTTTACTCCACATTTTGCCATAATAACTACTGCAAGCCAAATGTAATGGCCTGACATCAATACTGGAGAAGATGTTTACACTGACAGCCACACAGTACTGGACAGGGAGATCCTGCATTTCTCATATTCATCACGTCAGGTGAGTATTCATTAGCGTCTGACCAGTGCGTGGGGGGAGGTCAAGTTTATGTATCATTAACATTCAGACCGAACGTTCCCACAGGGATAGAAAGGTCTGACATTTTACCATGTGGGGGACATTTTGCTAGTCCCCACAAGGAAAAATGCTTTATCTCAAAAAGTGCAATTTTCTATTGTGAAAACAAAAGTGAAAAAGGATTTGGTGTAGATTACAGGTTAGGTGTTATAGTAACATTCTGCCACTAATGCCCACAAAAACAAAAAGACAAACTTTCTTCAGCTTACTTAACTTGTATGAATTATAGACTTTATAAATATTTTTCATAGATTTTATAAATACTGTAATTACTTTATGTTTGAGGATTGTTTGGTAAAGGTGTTTTATTATACACCAAAACTAAACTAAAGTAAAACCATTTGATATTTTGGCCTCAAAATGTTATTAAAATAAAGATTAGTATTGTTAGTTTGAATGGAAGCTTAATTAATTTTGTAATTCATCAGATCGAGACTGATGAATTATGAACAATATATAGTAATACATAACAATATAACAATGATATAACAAGTTAAGCACGATAAATTATGATTTATGGTTGTTCTTAATGCTGTATGAACTGTAGTGTGGTAGCAGTTTTAGGGTCACAAAAAGGACTGCAACTTGGAAAACTTGTTTGTGAACCCTAGAATTTTCTATATATCTGCATAAGTATAACCCAAAACATCATCAGATTTTCACATAAGTCATAAAAGTAGATAAAGAGAACCCAGTTAATCAAATGAGACAAAAATGTTATACTTGGTCATTTATTTATTGAGGAAAATTATCCAATATTACATATTAGTAAGTGGCAAAAGTTTGTGAACCTCTACGATTAGCAGTTAATTTGAAGGTGAAATTAGAGTCAGGTGTTGTTTTATCAATGGGATGACAACGTGTGTCCCTTTTTCGGCGTTTGGCTGTCATGGTGTTTCTTGGCTTCGACTTAAGTTTATGGATAAGACCTTTTTTGACATCTCTGGTTGATTCTTGACAAACCCATCGTCAGACCTCGATTTCACAACACGTTTTTGTGGAAGGCTGCTCATGGCACAAATAACAGAGATTTCTGAGGACCCTCAGAAAAAAGTTGTTGAGGCTCATCAGGCTGGAAAAGGTTACAAAGCCCATCTCTAAAGAGTTTGCGGACTCACCAATCCACAGTCAGACAGATGTGTACAAATGGAGGAGGAAATTCAAGACCATTTGGTAAACTCACCAGGAGTGGTCGACCCGACAAAGATCACTCCAAGGGCAGGCAAAGTATAGTTGGTGAGGTCTCAATTACCCAGAGTACTTCTAAAGCAGCGGAAGGCGTCTCTCACATGACTAATGTTAGTTCATGGTCCACCATCAGAAGAACAATGAACAAACAATGGTGTTGCATGACAGGGTTGTAAGGAGGGAAGAAAGGCCAATGCTCTCCAAACACAAACATTGCTGCTCGTCTGCAGTTTGCCTAAATTACGTGGACAAGTCATGAAGGTGTTGGAATGTTTTGTGGACGGCTTGAGACCAAAAGAGAACTTTTTGGTTTAAAAAGAAAAGTGTATGACTTGGAGAAAGGAAAACACTGCATTCCAGCATAAGAACGTATCATCTCTGTGAAAACATGGTGGTGGTAGATCATGGTTTGGGCCTGTTGTGCTGCTCTGGGCCAGGACGGCTTGCCATCATTGATGGAACAATGAATTCTGAATTATATCAGAGAATTCTAAAGGAAAATGTCAGGACATCTGTCCATGAACTGAATCTCAAGAGAAGGTGGGTCATGCAGCAAGATAACAAATAAAGTTAATGTTTTGGAATGGCCAAGTCAAAGTTCTGACCTTAAGCCAATTGAAATGTTGTGGAAGGACCTGAAGCGAGCAGTTAATGTGAGGAAACCCACCAAAATCCCAGAGTTGAAGCTGTTCTGTACGGAGAAATGGGCTAAAATTCCTCCAAGCCGGTGTGCAGGACTGATCAACAGTTACAGGAAAAATTTAGTTGCAGTTATTGCTGCACAGGGGAGTCACAGCAGATACTAAAAGCAAAGGTTCACATACTTTTGCCACTCACAAATATGTAATATTGGATCATTTTCCTCAATAAATAAATGACCAAGTATAATATTTTTGTCTCATTTGTTTAACTGGGTTCTGTTTGTCTTCTTTTAGGACTTGTGTGAAAATCTGATGGTCATATTTATGAAAATTCTAAAGGGTTCACAAACTTTCAAGCACCACTGTATGTCAGAAGGAGGATAGTAAAGGAGGAAGAATGTGGGTCTGAGGAAGTTGTTTTACCTGCATTAAACCAGCTTCTGCCCTTAAATAATGAATCTGTCTGGAAGAGAACTAGAGGATGTGAAAGAGAATCAAAGAGAATTACAGAGAACATATGGCAATAGGTATGGTGGACACACACACACACACACACACACACACACACACACAGTCTATATATTATTATGTTTAAGGGTATTTCAATGGAATTGTCAATTACTATAGGCTGGTATTGATATGCATATTCCCTAACCTTGGTAACTAAACAGTTTTTAGTTGTTCCACTTTCCTGTATTCGTTCACTCTTTATACGATTTGCAATTGACAAATGAAACAATCCAAATCACTAAGGGGTAAGGAACTTGCTAAGCAGTGTCAGCTTGGCACTCCTGGGACTTCTCTTCCCTCATCCTCAACCCTCTGATCAGTATTCATGCATTTATATGTCTTTAAAAAGACCAGAACAAGGACTGGCATGTGTATGGTCAATTGTCATATTCTGAGTAACTATGCTCAGACTTTGAGACATTAGTGTATAGCTAAACCCTGAAATAGGCAAAAATATAATAGTTGGCATAAGTATGCAAATTCTTGCAATTGTACCACACAGCTGTCACCGTGGACAGACAAAAGTCAGTATGTAGAGTGACCTCTCTTGGCGCTAAGCACATATTGAACTCTTTGGGGAGACTGAAGTATTCTGAAGTAATTTTCTGGTATATTATAGCAGGCTTCATTCAGAGTTCTTCTTTAGATATAGGCTGTCTTTTATTTCTTTCCCTGTCCAGGTGATCCCATACTGCCTCTATAATATTTCAGGTCTGGGCTCTGTGTAAGTGTTTTATTAGCTGGTTTTCTCTCCAACTATGATTTCGCTGCAATAGCCGTGTGCTTGGAATCGTTATAATGGTGAAAAATAAAACCATTCCCAGTCAGGCACTTTCCAGAAGGAATGGCATGATGAATTTTATGTCTGTCCTTTTCAGCATTCCCAGATCCCATCACATAGGACAATATTGCCAAGGCACTGGCAGAAATGCAGCCTAAAGCCAGGACAAACCCTTCATCATGTTTCGCAGAAGAAAACATTCATTCTTCGATCTCTCTCCAACTTTTCTTCTCACATATGGTCGACGATTGGGCTCAAACATTTCAAACTTGTATTGGTCAGTCCACAATACTCTTTTCCATTGACCTTCAGTCCAATCTTTGTGAGTTTTAGCATATCTTAGCCTTTTCTAAACCTAATGGTGGCCTAAGACTTTTGCACAGTACTATACACATGTAGTGATTCATGGTACTGTGATACCACTTTTCTAACAAATTGATTCGTGCTTGAACAGCTCAGTCAATTCTAAGGGCTCTGAATTGGAAACCTTGAAACCTTGGAGCCATGAAATGTTCTTGAAACAAACTGTACAGCTGAAGTAAAAATAATTGTAAAAATACTATGCACCCCTCTCAGTCTGTGTGAGTGGAAATGTCGGACCTCTGAGACTCCCAGCATGCTGTGTGGGATGTTATTTGTTTATTGTATATGGGTTACTAATGCAAATTGAATTAAGGGTATGTATGTTTACTATTACTAATTCTAGGAGTTATGTTCATAGGTTGTATGTTATTAAAAGGGTAGTAGGCTACCATGAGCCAATAGTATGGGTCGTAGATCCTAGGGGCATAATTGCTATGGCTTTTTAACATTGTTACCACCTATTCCTTTAAAGGCTACACAGTGTGTTTCTTGGCAAGTTCCTCAACATAAAGCATAGTTGAGCAATACTCATTGTATCCGTGGCTCTTGAGAGACGCTACAATATGCTGACATAAATGCAGGCTAAGCAGTTGATGTATGCCATTTATAAGTGAGTGTTTTTTCTCCAACTCCAAATCAGAAAAGGTTGGGATAGTGTGGAAAATGCAAAATAAAAAATGCAATTTCTTTGTATGAACCGAAAATATTTAATGTTTTGTCTGGTCGACTCCATTTTATTTGTTAATAAACATCCATTCTTGCATTTCAGGTCTGCAACACATTCAAAAATGCTGGATGGGGGGCCAAAACACCTTTTAAGTGTTTTGATAAAGAATGGCAACATTACAAAGTGGTAATCGCTTTACTGTCCCAACGTTTATGTAATGTATTGCAGGCCTGAAATGCAGGAATGGATGTTTATTAACAAGTGAAATGTATTGGGTTCATACTGTCTGCAATGAAATAAAACTAAATTTAAGAAACACTTGCGGGGTTTTTTGTATGTGTGTTTTTATTTATACTATCTTTTTCTGATCTGGGGTTGTAAGTCACTCTAATACACACACTTGTCACAGATTGTCTCAGTCTGAGATAATATTGTCAATATTATCTCAGTCTCAGAGATTGGCTGTGATGGAAGTAAAGTGCTCAGTGGGATGTTGCAGAGTTGGCCCAGGCTACACACTCTCACTCCTGCAGAGTCTGTTGTTTATATGCTTTCATACCCATCATTCTAAATGCAACTACGCACAGCATCACTACCCAAATAAACAGAAAGAGAAAGACATCCCACAGATGCAGACAATGAGAGAGGGAACAGAACAGTTGGTGGGGGACAGAAATAGGAAATAGGAGAACGTTGGTGAAAAGAGAGAGAGATTTGCCCATGAGGAGCTCCCATTATGTAACCTAATCTTAGCACATTAGACTGAAGATGAGACCGGCCTGTCTGTAGGTTTGTGCATGTCTGTATATGTGGGCAGCTGTTGCACCAATCATGCACAGAAATGGGTTAATCTGACACTTTATTGTTCAGCAGGAAAGAAAACTATTTCTCACCAGGAAATACAAGAAATACATCCTGTCTCCCTGTCAGACACACACAAGCACCTGCTCTCTCACACCATTCCACACACACATCATTACTAGTGTGTTATTTATGACAGCAAACTGAGGATATAAACAGAGAGAGAAAGACAGAGAGAGCACTGAGAGTCATTGAAAGAGGCACTGAGTCTGCTCGAATAGGAAAGCCTTGTAGCAGTGGAAAACTGTGCAGGAACAAATATTTACTATTCCTGTGGACATCTACATAAAAGAATTTTCTTCCCGACTGCCAGATAGAGACAAGGTGCAATATAGCCTCTAGATGCCAACCTGTACAGTTGACCAGTGCCTCCATAGAAACTATCCGGGGGGATTTTAGAGGACAAACAGCGATGTGTGATGTAACGAAAAGCAATGCAGTGCATAAGTGGCCTTTTGGAGATACTGATAATCTTATGTTTAATCGGTTTAGACTAGAACAGACTATAACAGGTGGAAATACTTTAAGTACTGTGATAACCATAGTAAAGAAATAAGCACTTCTTGTATTACAGAATATATGTAAGGGATTGTAGTTTGGTAATTTAGCCTCCAGATTCCCATACAGAGCATAGCTCCATATTTCGACTTAATCAAAGTTACATGCACCTCTGTGCATTGTGCTTCTTGGGAAAGAAAGTATGTAATCGGTGCTCAGCCATGTACTATACTGAATACACTGGCTAACAAAGAGTTTTTTTCCCATGCAAAAAATGCCTGTTAATGTATTTTTGTTCACTGAATCCAAACATGTTTTCAGAATTTCACCCATACACTTTTTTGTTCTAGAAACCTCACATAGTAGACCAAGTAGAGGACAATATGGATACACTTATACATTTTAGAGGCAAGTTTGTACATATTCTAAGTGTAATAACAACTTTATTTATGAATACAATTTATTCAGAGTATAAGTTACTTTTTTAAACAATGGGAGGTCAGTCTCTCCTGTGTAGTGCAAAAAGGACAAGGGGATAAAATATATTAACTATTTGTTTCCAGTTAAAACACTTTTGCAAATTAAAGTGCAGTAACAAAAATAAACATGTCAACACATTACATATCAAAATGTAATGAGGTATAATGCGTAATTTTAGTTCAGACTACCCCATAAATCATTTTCAAACAGCACAACCACTGAAGGTTTATAATAAAGCTGTTTCCTTTCTTGCACTTGAAGGCAAAGTGGTCCTTTAAATATGACCAGGGGTTCACTTAATTTCCCTCAAATTCAATTTCAGCTGAATTCGACAGGTTTTGCCATCGGTTGGGTCTGCACCACTGGTGTCTGACTTGCTCGACTCCATCTTTCTTGTGATTTTAGTGCCAGTTTGTTCTCCTGCCCATCAATCAATGGAGTCGTCTGTGGGACTCTTTCTTCCATTATTTATTTATATTTCTTTTTTACTTTAAATATTACATTATTTATTTATATTTCTTTTTTACTTTAAATATTACATTTCTATATATTTATTTTTATTTTAAATATGTGATTTAAAATGTAGTAAAGTACGATATTTCAAACAAAACATAAGTTAAAGTAAAATTACTTATTTAAAAAAAATTACTACTAAAAGTACAGGTTCACTAAGAAACTACTCAAATACAGTAATGTGAGTAAATGTATTAGTAATTAATCCACCTCTGTGTGTCACCTAAAAACCATGTCTTTCAAATTCAAAAAAACAGAACTGACTTCAGTAAAAAGTACTATAAAGCCACCCTATTTAGTAAAACATGTCAAAATTTTCTTGCCCACTGTAATTATAAGATGGAAGGCATGGTGGTGCAGATCCCCAGTTCAGTCCCAGCCACGATATTTGTCTGTGTGGAATTTGTATCTCATCCCCATGTCTGTGTGAGTATGGTTAATCTGTGTTTTCCTCCCACATTCAAAAGACGTGTTAGGTTAATTGGTCACTCTAAATTGCTCAAGTGTGAGTGTGTGTTTGTTTGGTATCATAATAACATTGCGTGTGATGTGACGTCTATTAAATAAATAAATATAATAAACCAGCTGACCAGTATCAACCATCTCTGAGAGACACACCATACTTCTGCATAGAGTTTCACAATCTAATGACAACATGTTGGCGTAAAATAAATATTTGGAATGGAACACTTCACTAAGGGTCAATAGAATGTCAACATTTTATGAGGGAATAGGTGTATGTACACTGTACATGCTCTTAGTTCTGCAATACGAATTCTGTTGTGACAGAAGCACTTTCCTTTGACTCAGCTAGAAAACCTATGTTACTGAACATGGCTAATTCTGCAAAAATCCATGCTTGCACACTGTGGTAACACATTTATTTATTTTATGAAAAATAAGACTGTAACAGAGGCACTCCTGGTTTGCATCACCTGCCACAGACCCAGTCCCTAACCTCTAGTAAGCCCTGTAACATAGAAGCCTCCAGTGAGGTGGAACCATGTAACAGGCCCCCAGACTCTCTTGATCTATAAATGCAATATAAAGATTGTGTCAATTGTAAGTCTCCCTGGATAAGGGCATCTGCTAAATGCTGTAATGCAACTTTATGTTTGAATACCCCCAAAATGTCAGCATATGAGCTAATCTCCAATCTTAGCTGTAGAACAAGTAATTCAAAACACTAATTATATCAATATTCATTAAGAGATTAATAAAGGGAGGAGCATCTGTAGTTTTTGGAATAAAACAATAGAACCGTTTTCAAACATGCGATTTTTCCCAGCGATCATTCCAGTTCACTAGACTTTCCTGCGAAGGGTTTAAGAGTTAATGCAAGCCACTGATGTCTTGGCAGACTGACAGGGCAATTTACCTACTGAGAATAGTTTATTTCCCTGGTAATTACTTGGCTGGACCATGTGTGAACAAAAGCTGATACATTACCATGGAAGACACACTTGACACTTTTTGATTGCACAGGGGGAGCTTACAGTCTAGATGAAGATTGGAGATGTCCCCTTCATGCCATTCTTGCAGAGGAGGATGTTTTTTGTTAAATAAATTGCACAGTCCCATAATGTACTCCTTAATGAATGACTTACCTGGAAATCATGCTAGCACACCATTATGCAAATGAAGATGCAGCTGATAAACAAATTCACCAAATCACAATTTCACCAAAAACATGTAGGATTGTGAATGTGGTGTGGTGCAAATATGGTGTGAATTAAATTACAATTTTAAGGATGCAAGTGTAAACAATTCAAGCTGGAACAGTAATTTCAGATGTTTTTGAAGGGAAAGAGGATTAAGTTAGTGTTTGGGATTTCCCTCACCTGGTAATTAAATGTCAACATGTGTAATTGGGAGTGGAGAAGATTTTGAACTGAGCATTGGCCCTAAAGCCTACAGTGAGACAGGAAGCAGTATGGGACTGGACAGCTGTAGCCATCAGCTCAGTAATCCATGGGACACTCTCCTTCAGATTTCAGTCCCTCTCCCTACTCCCTCCTCCACAACTTCTATGAAGCTGTCAGTCTTACCAGCATGGCTTAGAGGATCCCTGCTCTTATTTTTCAATAACAAAAGCAAGCTACAGACAGTAGACCTCTAGGCTGTGTGCATTACTTATATATGTAATGAACTTACAGTCAAGTCTTCAATTCTGTCTACACTAGGGACAGAAGACACAATCACACTTTTATGTCTTTTACAAAAATATAGGACGAAGATAAAGATGAGCAGAAGCTAGGAGTGACAAAAGCAGTCAGACCAGGCCAAAGAACATGGCCCACTGTGACTTCTTATTCTTAGCTGTGACAGGAGGGATACACCCAGTCATGACCGAGATGGAGATGTCGACAAGGACTGTCACTCTAAATCTCTCTCAATCTAACACACAACCACAGTCTTTTGCCATTGGTTAGTACAAGTGCATGATTATCATTAACGTCTGGCATTCAGTCTCATTCAGTAGCATTGTGGCTCTATCCTTAGTGAGAGATGACAGCCGTGACTCATTTCACATTCTCCTAACCTCTCTCACACACAGAAACACACATTGACATTTCAGTATTTTACCATGATGCAATAGATGACTAAATCTGCATTTGTCAATATTGTTTTTACTGTATATTGTTTGTGTAACTGCTTTCCTTCAGAAAACATATTGGTCAAATACAGAAACGATGCTATGAATTTAGAAGGTTACATAACTTTTTTACAAACTGAATTCATAGTTATAATGATTTCAATAACTGGTCTCTAAATGTATATGATTTTTTTTTCTTTTCCTACAAAATGTTAAAACCTTGCTACTCATTACTACAAATGTCAATGCCCACAACAATACTATTAACTTTCCCTTCTTGAACTTAGCCTTTCTCTAGTTTACTGACCTTGGGACATTCAAAATTTGACAAAACACTGAGCAATAATATCTACATATACATATACAGTGGGGCAAAAAAAGTATTTAGTCAGCCACTGATTATTTAAATTCTTTGATTCTTTAAATGTCCTACAATGTGATTTCCTGGATTTTTTTTTCTCATTTTGTCTCTCATAGTTGAAGTGTACTTGTGATGAAAATTATAGACCTCTCTCATCTTTCTAAATAGGAGAACTTGCACAATCAGTGGTTGACTATAAACTTTTTTGGCCCACTATACACATCAAACACAGTGGGGGCCACTAATGAAAACAGTTCTATTTTGCATTTTTTGCAAATGTTTTTTTTTAGTACAAATAACATAAAACAGCACAACAATTTCAGCATAAAAACATACATTTCAGAATGTATTAGTGTTTGGCATACCCCCTTTGCAATCATGACAGCATGAACAAGAGCTAGCATGGACCTCACAAACATGTACAAAATCTGATGATCCATCTTATTCTAGAATATTCTAAGGAGCATCCTGTGATGTTATTGAATGCTTGGCTTTCTTTGTCTGCAACATTCCCCATAAATGCTCGATGAAGTCTAGGTCAGGTCACTGTGGAAGAAAGTCTGTGAAGGTCAGATTCACTCAAATGTTTATGCTGATTATATGATTTGTAATGAAAAACTTAACTAGATAAAAATGCTAAATAGAAGCATTCTCTCTGATGGTCTCAGACCTTTGGCCTCCACTGTATATCCATATTAAATAAATTGAAGAAAGCTTTAGAACGAGTCTTCTTACTGCAGAGACAGTGCTGATCTCATGCGGTCTGTGCTGTGCTCATATAAAAAGAAATCTATTGGTACTTTTTTATACTAGTCATACCTAATTCCATTGTATAACTGTACAATGACAATAACAGCATTATCTTATCTATTATCATATTTCACCGTGAATTAATCTAATTCATGGCATTTGGTGCATTCATATCCCTGGCATTAAAAAGAATTCCACTGTGGATTTGACATGGCAGTTAAAAAGGTTTAGTTATTACAAGTTTTCATGAATTTCAAAGCTGGACTCTTGTTATAATATCTGCTGGTTTAAGTATCTTTATCCCATCAGTCTTGAGCAAACTCAGCTCACAAATCCAGCATTTGTTTACATGAGAAATTCATACCCTGCCTGTATTAATGTGAGAACACAAATGCTGGCTCAGCTTTTTCAGAACAAAGGAAGAAGCAGTCTATGCACTACAGTAATGCAGGAAACATTTTGACTGAGACAGAGAGAACATGACTAACCATTAGAAGGTCATTTTTTTAGATGATCACTGTCTGTGAGAGACCAAGAAGTATCAGTGTGCACTCATTTACACAAATGTATACTCACCAGACAAAAAATTATCACCTGTGACTGAAAGGTACCTAGCAGTATTTCCTGTAGCCTGGGATTTCTGTCACTGCTTCGATACACCTGATACACCAAATTCAGCTACTTCCGTCACAGTATGGTCTTTGGCATGCCCAAATGCAATCACTCCTGTTTATTAACAAATGCTTTGCCACTCATTTTCTGCACATCAAAGGAGACATTCACTGCACTGTACCACCTTTTCTCAATCTGTGAATTCCGTCACACACCCGATCGTTTATAGCCTGATCATCCTTGTGCAACACCATCTACAGGAGACTGAAGTTACTACCATCTTAAACATGCAAGTGGACTAATTTTTTGTCCGGGAAGTATACTAATAAAACTTTATTGTTTTGTTCTTTGTCTATTCAAGGTTTTGGAAAAGTATGGGAGAATGTAACGTTATGGTTACTGGTACTGAATATATATAATAGTACAGAGATCGACTAATCAGAAATACCAGGTTTACTCTAGTGGACAAACTGTAGACAGGGATTAATCTGGCAAGTAAATTATACATTCTATATATTCTCAGGAAGAGTCCCATAAACTGCAGATAGCATCGACCAGGACCTGTCATTTTTGGAGGACAATATTCCAGGGAGGAAACCCATCTGAAAACATTAAGGGCTAATGATAACCATCCCAGTCTATATCGCTCCATGACACAAATATTCTATAAAATTTAAAGTATGCTCTCTGTAATATCAAAACAACTCTGTCATTTTGAGCACTTACATTTTACATTTACAGCATTCAGCAGATGCCCTTATGCAGACTGAGTTACAGCTAAGACAATGTACAATGCCAGCAATTATGGGTTAAGGCCTTGCTCAAGGGCCCAATAGTGGCATCCTAGCAGTGCTGGGACTTAAATTCTGGACATTTTGGCAAGTACCTCAACCTCTGCATGACCACAGTCCAATATAAATACTGATGAAATGTAATCATTATTATATATGTTATCATTGTATTACATTATTACAGCACGATTTAATTTAGTTCAACCCAATATTTATCAAGCAAATACACTATACATCAAAGATCTAAAATATCATCTCTACCCACACAGACAGAATATCTACAACTAAATGAAACAGAGCTCATGCAAAAAGATATAAGGATTTGAATTAGGGCAATATGGTTTGATCTTACTGGATTTCCTACTAATCAAGTGAAAAAAGGGATGACAGCTATGCTCACCCTTAACCATAAAGCTAACAATTTGTAGCTTTTTTTTTTACCAATTAGG
Organism: Ancistrus triradiatus; assembly: GCA_025084515.1. NCBI lineage: Eukaryota > Metazoa > Chordata > Actinopteri > Siluriformes > Loricariidae > Ancistrus > Ancistrus triradiatus. The sequence continues at coordinate 94,494 of JAJAGP010001376.1, forward strand.
TTGTGTAAATTTTTACAAATTAAAATAAGTGTAAGCTCCAGAGGAACCTCAACACACTTCAGGGAAAGAAAAGAGGTTGTCTCCTGGTACTGTAAATTTCTTTGGGTGTCAAGGAGACAGATAATTAAAACATGTTCTCTGGTGAACATACTACCACACACACATAACATATCAGGATGTCACACCTACCTGTGTGATGGATCTCAGATAACTTACGCTGTCACTCTCCGTTATCTACAGTATTCTCTCTGTGTTATATTTATTACGACATTGTCATTCATTCATACAACAGTGACCTACTTTCTTTATATGTGTTACACTGCCACTTGATTGTCATGGAATCATAATGACTCCTAAGGGACCCAGCTGTCTTCTATCCAGGAAATCTTTTCTACATCAGTCACATTCTCATTGCTTATCTCCTCCCTCTCTCCCTCTCTCTGTCTCCCATTGCTCTGATCAGTGCCAGGCCTTCAGCCCTAGTGAGAGCAGCTTCCCCAATGTCTGCTCAGTAGTACACCCCCAGTACACCCCCCCGTCCACACACACACACACACACACAGCTGCCTTTACTGACCACTCCATGCCAGACTGCCAGCTTTGAGCTAATGCCAGATCTAAACGTGACTACATTCACACTCTACCAACTGCTTTCAGGAATATTTATTGTTAACCATCTAAAAAGTTGTATCCCATCCACTTTTGTAGTGTTGTAGTCAAGACCGCTAGAGCCGAGGGCAAGTCAAGACCAAGACTTTTAGTGCTCGACTCCCATATATATATATATATATATATATATATGCTCCCATTATATATATAAAATATAGCATTAAATGACATATAGCCTAAAATTATTATTAATATTATTATTATCGTATATTATAGTCTTAGTCAGACTAAGGCAAAATAACTTTTGGAAGCAAATGATGGTGATCTGTTTCCATTCTTGTCTCAAACTCTATCAGAAGCCAACACATAAAGTCAACGACTTGGTCTTGACAACAATTTCCGAATCCACCTTACCCTGAGACCGAGACAAGACCGAATCCAAATGAGTTTGAAACCGAGATGAGACCAAGACCCCTCATTTATGGTCTCGAGACCAAGACCAGACCCAAGTACTACAACACTATTTTTTTTTAACTCAAAAACTGCTACCACACTACAGTACATACAGTATTAAGAACAAACAGAAATCATAATTTACCATGCTTAACTTCTATCACTGGTTATATTGCACATGATTTATCACGATCAATCAGATGAATTACAAAATCAATTGCTTTAATTGGAATTGGAATAAACTTCCCACTTTAGTTCGAGACTCAGACACTCTCCAAATTTTTAAGTCTAGGCTAAAGACATACCTATTTACACAGGCTTTGGACTAGATTTAGACCAGGATGCATGGCTTGGGTCACTGGGACCGGAGTCTGGAGTCATGTCTGGCCTGCCTGCCTTGTCCGCTAGCCGGGGGTGTCGAGTGGGCGGTCTGGCTGAACTGGGCTTCGGTCCTCGTGATCTTGACTCGTGCATCCTTGCCTTAGACTAAGGGCAGAGCTGGGGGTTCATAGTCAAAGAGTCTTATGGTGATCAGAGACGTGGGGTTGCTAATGTCTCATGTGATCCCTCTTGGCTGTGTTTCCTACCAGTTCTCCTCTTTCTAGCTATGCTGTATAACTAATGCTGCCGGGGTCTCATGCTACACTTGGCATCAGTGATTGTTAATAGACATTGTGTTCTTAATCAATAACTAATTACATTTTCTGTTTTCTCTCCGAGCTGTGTTCCGGCAGTTCCAGCCCCACACATGATGTTCATCCGCTGTAGCTGCTTCCGTCATCAGCTCCAGCCCCATCATACCCGGGCCACTTAATGCCGATGTGCATACTTCCCATTTTATTCGAACTTTGACTCCATGACTTTAGTTTCGCTCTTAGATTTATCATCTACGACGCCCAAGGAGGTTGGGTCCCTTTTTGAGTCTTGGTCCTCCCAAGGTTTCTTCCTATAACACTCAGGGAGTTTTTCCTTGCCACTGTCGCCCTAGGCTTGCTCAATTTGGGATTGGACGTAGTTATTAGGAGATAATCTAAACTTGTAAAGTTGCTTTGAGACAATGCTCCATTGTAAAAAGCGCTATATAAATAGATCTGACTTGACTTGACTTGCTTCTTAATTTTTATCTTCTATCAGAAATATCAATATAATCTTTGTTTTTATAACTTCTTTTCTTTTTGAGGCAAACATCTGAAATGGACTTGCTTTAGAGAATTTCAAGTTTTAAAGAAGGATATAATAAAACACCTTGTCCAAGCAATCCTCAACCATTAAGTATATTAGAGTATCTATACAATCTGTTTAGACATTCTGTAATTCATAAAGGTACAGTTCTGTGCAAAAATCTAAGACAACCATTACATTAGATGTTTTAGCAATGGTATAATGTCCGTATTATTTCATTATATCATGCCATAGTGCCATTTAGTGTAACCACCCCTCACACAGCAAAAGCAGCATCTGGCAGCTTCATCAGGATGCCAGAAGTTGACCCTTCTACAGTCCGAAAAAGCTTGATCAGGAATGGCATTTTTGGAAGGGTAGCGGCCAAGAAACCACTTTTTCGTAAGGGGAACAGGGTAAAAAGGCTAAGATATGCAAAAGCTCACAAAGATTTGAATGAAGTTGAGTGGAGTGGAGTGATGTGGAGTGGAGTGATGAAGCCAAGTTTAAAATCTTTGGGTCCAATTGTCGACAATATGTTACGTATGGTATAATATAATATGTTACACCATTGCTAATACAACAAATCTAATGGTGGCCTAAGATTTTTGCACAGTACTGTATGTTTAGTGAGCTTAAGAGTCCCAGGGTCAATGTACGTTCCAGGTTATAAAGAGTACTTGTATATGTAATGTATACAGCGATGCACGCGGTGCTTGAAAGTTTGTGAACCCTTTAGAATTTTTTAGATTTCTGCAGAAATATGACCTAAAACATACTACCACCACCATGTTTCACAGATGGGATAAGGTTCTTATGCTGGAATGCAGTGTTTTCCTTTCTCCAAACATAACGCTTTTCTTTTAAACCAAAAACTTATATTTTGGTCTCATCTGTCCACAAACCATTCTTCCAGTAGCTGTCTGACTTGTTCACGTGATCTTTACCAAACTGCAGATGAGCAACAAAGTTCTTTTAGGACGGCAGTGGCTTTCTCCTTGCAACCCTGCCATGCACAATATTGTTGTTCAGTGTTCTTCTGATGGTGGACTCATGAACATTAACATTAGTCAATGTGAGAGAGGCCTTCAGTTGCTTAGAAGTTACCCTGGGGTCCTTTGTGACCTCACCAACTATTACACGCCTTGCTCCTGGGGAGGGATCTTTGTTGGTCGACCACTCCTGGGGAATGTATCAATGGTCTTGAATTTCCTCCATTTGTACACAATCTGTCTGTTTTTGTGTAAAGAATCCAAACTCTTTAGAGATGGTTTTTGTAACCTTTTTTATCCTACTGAGCAACTCTTTTTCTGAGGTCCTCAGAAATCTCCTTTGTTCGTGCCATGATACACTTCCATAAACATGTGTTCGGAAGAGCAGACTGATAGATCCCTGTTCTTTAAATAAAACAGGGTGCCCACTCACACCTGATTGTCATCCCATCACATTAGTGAGTGGCTCACTTACTTTTGCCACTCACTAATATGTAATATTGGATCATTTTCCTCAATAAATAAATGACCACATATAATATTTTTGTCTCATTTGTGCTTGTGCTTGAAAGTTTGACATGGTGGTGGTAGTATCATGGTTGGGGCCTGTTTTGCTGCATTTGGGCCAGGATGGCTTGCCATCATTGATGGAACAATGAATTCTGAATTATATCAGAGAATTCTAAGAGAAAATGTCAGGACATCTGTCCATGAGCTGAATCTCAAGAGAAGGTGGGTCATGCAGCAAGACATCAACCCTAAGCACACAAGTTGTTCTACCAAAGAATGCTTACAGAAGAATAAAGTTAATGTTTTGGAATGGCCAAGTCAAAGTCCTGACCAATCGAAATGTTGTGGAAGGACCTGAAGTGAGCAGCTAATGTGAGGAAACCCACCAACATCCCAGAGTTGAAGCTGTTCTGT
>JAJAGP010001376.1:98732-117835 GCA_025084515.1 Ancistrus triradiatus
TGGAGGAATGGGCTAAAATCTGGAGTGGGCTGAAAGGAAAGGTTCACACACTTTTGCAACTTACTAATATGTAATATTGGATCATTTTCCTTCATAAATAAATGACCAAGTATAATATTTTTATTTTCATTTGTTTAAGTAGGTTCTCTTTTTCTACTTTTAGGTAAAGTAGATAAAGAGTAGATAGGCTACTCATGATGTTTTAGGTCATGTTTATGCAGAAATATAGGAAATTCTAAAGGGTTCACAAACTTTCAAGCACCACTGTATAAATTTTTATTTCCCATTACACAAAATGGTTTGGATAATTTCTATCAAGCATGATATTCAAACCCATGCCTTCATGAGATGATATGTTTAAGACATAAATATGAATTATCCTCCTTAGCAGCAAAAAGCAGTGTAATCTATGTACAGTAGGCTTCAATAGTGTGTGACAGTTTCCAACACAATGAATCTCCTCCGTGCACTAATAAATAAAAAGGCATTACGATTTATTTTTACATTTTCACATTGTCTTTAAAATTATTTAAAACCTGTTTTAAGACCCCAGGCTATCATAGCATTTCCACAAAGATCATTAGACAAAAGAAAATACACAAAAGCACCTATTCTTTTAACCTCATCTATGTATAGAGTAAGTGCCCCCCTTCCTGCACCTGTTCACTCTTGGTGCAGCATGGCCTTCATTTGCATACTGTAACATGATAGGTTCCTATATTTTATGATGCTGTAACACAAAGGTTTTATCTTCTAAACCTAACTCATAACTTCCAGCTCCATCTGTTTCATGAAAGAATGCAGCAAGATTGTTTCAGTAACAATTTTACACTTTGACCAGTCTGCACAGTCAACACATTATCACTAACCAATTTCATACTGTCCCAGAGTGACACTGAAATCAGGGAAGTACTGAGGCAGCAAAAAGGGCCGCTCTTTTAATAGACCTCATCAAGGCCTTTTTCTAGTTTGACTAATTTCACCACAAAGAAATGACCTATTGTTTGCCAGCCCAAAATTCTAGTGTATGAACACTATTTGCATTGTGTACAAAAAGCGTATTATGTGTACATAAGCAATTTGGGGTTTGGATATAGAGTAAGTGCCAGAATTGCACTCCATTTAGCTAGTTTTGCTAGCCCAGCATTTCAGAGCAGAACACTGAGGAAACCTCAGAGGCTCCAAATTGAAGCTTGTGGTATTTTTCTCTATTCAAACCAGCACTGTTTGTTTTCATAGATTTTGTGCACTATTTTCTTCATTTTTTTTTATTTTCATTACTCACAGAGATCATCTCTACCGGCCAATAAGCATTCCAGTTGCTGACCGCAGCCCCTGGCATGACAGCCCTGTTTCCCGGATGCTGTGCCAAGGTTCTGGTGACTGCAGGCGCCGTGGCGACGCACGGTAACCGAGGGGAACGGGGAGTGTGGAGGAGATTTGTTTGTGTAGGAGGAAGAGAAACAATATTATTATAGGCAGAGTGCTGACTGACTGTGTAGAGAGAGAATAGCTAGACTGAGGAAGAGACATAGAGTGAGAAAGGGGCTGAGACTTTCAAGAGAGTTAAGTCGGATTATAGCTGACAGCCAATTATGATGTCAACCCCCTCGTCATACCTGTGTGTGAATAAATGCTGTTGTGAAATTCCCAATTTTTTTGTCTCTCTCACCCAGTTGTCACCTGAAGAGTTCAAACTGAGGGATGTCCTTTCTTTTACTGTCTACCCCTGTGTGGACGTTTAAGAGTGGGTACAGAGGACAACAGAGCTACAGTACTATGCCAAAGTCAGAGACCACCCTTTCAATTTTTTTTCATTTCCATTCAAAACAACCATTAGGTTCATATTATTTATTTGTGAAGACCAAACAGTTTAATACCTGAAGTTCTGATATCAGGCCTATACTATGTATCGGAGCCTGTAACCTCTTAAACCTATTTTTCCTAAACAAGTAGGTGGTTACTCTCCTCTCTGGCCACTTTATGAGGTACACTTTGCTCGTACCAGGTTGGATCCCCTTTTGCCTTCCGAACTGCCGTAATTCTTCGTGGCATAGATTCATCAATGTGCTGGAGACACTTCTCAGAGATTTTTGTCCATATTAGCAAAGCAGCATCACGCACTTGCTGCAGATTTGTCGGCTGCACATCCATGATGCGAATCTTCTGTTCCACCATATCCAAAAGGTGCTCTATTAGATTGAGATGTGATGACTGTGGATGCCGTTTGAGTAGAGTGAACTCATTATCATGTTCAAGTAAAGAGTTTGAGACTATTTGAGTATATCCATCAGAAGATGGATATACTGTGGTCATACAGGGTAGAGATGGTGAGCAGCAATACTCTGGTAGGCTGTAGCATTTAAATGATGGTCAGTTGGTATCAAGTGCCCCAAAGTGTGCCAAGTATCTATTCCCCACACCACCAGCAGCTTCTATTCTACACACCACTAGCAGAACCTGAACTGACGATACAAGGCAGGATTTATCCATGCTTTCATGTTGTTTACCCCACATTCTCACCCTATCATCCAAATGTCGCAGTAGAAATCAAGACTAATCAGACCAGGCCCATGCGAATTGTAGCCTCAGTTACCTGTTCTTAGCTGACAGGAGTGGTGTCCGGTGTGGTCTTCTGCTGCTATATCCCATCTGCTTCACAGTTTGAAGTGTTGTGCATTCAGAGATGGTTTTCAGCATACTTCGGTTGTAACAAGTGGTTATTTTTCTATCAGCTGCAACCAGTCTGGCCATTCTCCCAGATCTTCACCCAGAGAACTGCCACTCACTAGATATATCATATTTTTCAGATCACTCTCTTTAAACCCTAAGGAAGGTTGCGCATGAAAGTCCCAGTATATTGATAGTTTCTGAAATACACAGACCATCCTATCTACCACCAACAACCATGCCATGTTCAAAGTCACTTAAATCACATTTCTTCATAATTCTGATGCTTGGTTTATACTTCAGCCGATTGTCTAGATGGCTAAATGCATCGAGTTGCTGACAGGTGATTGGCTGATTAGATATATGCATCAACAAACAGCTGAAACGTTGAATGTCCCTCTGATCACAGTATTTGTGGATATGTGGCTGGTCCCCATGAAGAAAAGTGTTTTCCCACCAAAAGTAGGTTTTTGTTTAAGCCAGATTTCTTTGTGTATGTGCAGTCTTCATCATGCATTAAGCCATTTGTCGTGAACAAATCTCCTCATAATGATGGCAATATTCATAATGTTCATATATGTTGCAAAATCTTGTTTAGTAGTGGCTCAGTGGGTAGCATCACCACCTCACAGGAAGAAGGTCCTGGTTTCAATCCCAGGGTGGAGGGACCTGGGTCCTCCCTGTGTCTGGCTTTACTCTGGGTACTCCGGTTTCCTCCCACAGTCCAAAGACATGCATGTTAGGTTAATTGACTACACTAAATTGGCATTGACTTGAGTGTACGAGTGACTTGTCTTGAGATAACCTTGAGTATGGATGTAACTTTTTGTGTGTCGCTGAACATGGCCACTGATGCTGATAGCGACGTTAAATAAATGAATAAACGTAAACATGTAAACAATTATTTCATTTATTTGAGCTATATTTTGGTTAGTCGTGTAGTTTCAGTTTTAGCTCATTGTGTTCTAAATTGATAGTTGACAGCACTACCTCGGAGTCAGAGAGTAATGCATGACACTATATCCACTTGGATAGAGGTTACATCTTGTATCTCAACCATGAAACAACCAAACTACATTGCGTGGTTGAATGAATATTTACATGGGTTACACTGTTTATAATGGAAATGATTTGAGATTTAGTTTTCAGTTAGTTTTAAAGGTCATTTTTAGAATGGATTTAGTTTCTGTGTATTTTTTTTGTATGTAATTTTACCATTTAATGAAATGTATTTTTGTAGTATGTTTTACTAACTATGCACTGGATTAGGGTTGTGCATTTACATTACTCCTTTACTCTTTTTACAGCAATGCTTCGTACAGTTAACAAATGACCCAAGGTTCCTTGCTCAAAATGGACAACAGTGGCAGTTTGGGAAGATCCACTCAATCATGCCATTAATATACCATTAATTTAACCACTGAGCCAGCATTATCCCAAATGTTTAGGCGTAGGCAAAGCAGCAGTTAGCTACAGTAATGGAAAAGACAATGTATATACTATACAAAGATAGTAAAGGTACTGCTGTGTGATGACCTATGCTGTGAGGATTGAATATCACACAAACTGTCACATACTGCCTCCTAGTGGTAAAAGTAAACAGCGCAATAACGCCCTTTCAGTCAACCATGGCGGTAAATGGTCTCCTCCAGCCAACCCCATACCACCCCAGCGTCTCACGTGATTCCTGTGGCTTCTTCAGAGACAAACTGGCTGGATTAGTCTTCAGTCTATTAAAATTAAAGCGCGCGCACACACACAGCAGAACTGAGCAAACGCAGAGTAAACACGAGACACAGCCTCTCTCTGTACAGTCAGCCGCAGGGAGTTAGGGTTAGGGATGATTAAAATGGGAATGTGTCTGACGTCAGCAACATGTCAACAGTGTACAGTCAGTGTAAACGTTAGCTTCTCAAACTTCCACGTCAGAAACACACTGACCGCTACAAGAACAAATTCAAGCGCCAACTGTCAAGCAGTGTGATAATTTATTGTGTTAAACTATATCGAAATGAAGCGAAAAGAACAATCTCTTTGACGTGTTTCTTTTTGTAAGTCTGGCAAGTAGTGTTCCTGATGGTGTGTGCCATTTTGTAATGGTGTGGTTGTGATGCTGTGTTCTAGCCAGTATATTCAGAAATGTTATTACTGTACAAAATTAGATTTTTAAAGCCCTTCCAATTCCACATTCAAAAACTACAATCGCTTGTCCCTTGCACGTGATGGGAGCACGGAAATGCATACAAGCTACACAGTATTGCAGCGAATAATACACATTGATACATACCAAACTACTTTTGTACAGCAAGGAAGCTTAGTCTTCAATAAATGCTATTTTTGTGACATTTTAACTACAAATTCAAAATAGAATTATACTCTTCTCACCTTAAACAATTCTTCTTGAGTATTGATTTTGCTTGGGTAGTATCTGAATCCTAGAGTTGAATCTATAAACATACACCAATGGTAATCAGGAATCCCATATTGAGCAAAACTAGAGCCAGTATGAGTCTATACATAGAGTACTGAACAACACGGCTGCACTGTTACATTTCCAAACCTATTTCACATTACTGAACATTGCTGTGTACTGTATAAATCAAATAAGTAGCCATTACACAGATATGAACCGGGCAGAAATGACAGATAGTCAACATTAACAAAAAAGGAGAAATGTGAAGACAACCAGAGCCCAGAAAAAAGTCCAGAACTTCTCCCAACATGCCCAGTGTTTCCCAATACATCGCAGACAGGTTCTGCTCAAACTTTTCACAAACAATAGGAAAGGAGAAACGCAACCTAAAATTTTAAGACTGTTTTCCAAGTACACCAATTTTCATGTTAGACGTGTTCTCGTCTAAGCAGTGGCCCTAATTACACATTCTGAGTGGAAACTCTCAGCATCACACTCCAGTGTTCAACTCAAATTCAAACGATCTAAGGAGTAAGTCAGAGAAGTTTGGTTTTTCAGTGCAGACTTGTTTGTGCAGATGTTGAGAAATATGACACTTCGAGAAAATGGTTTCAACCAGGCTCATAAAGGGAACCACGTTCTCAAACACTGAAGAGTCATTTAGCAAATTTATAGCAGGTCTGCACAGGTTATTATTTTACTGTAATTATTAAATTAGTCTGTGCGTCAGACAGATAGAGGTTGAGACATGCAAGATGAGTCAGGCAGAGACTTGTATTTGTTATTTGTCATTTAAAGGTTGTGAGAGCAGAGTGTGACTAGTGCCAGCATGAAATTTTGGCAGTTTGCTGTTCTCAAATAGCAGGTTTGGCCATGAAATAATGATTCAATAATGCACAAGATAATCTTCACAAATTAGATCAGGTTCACACAATAATGTCAAATCACAATGATTTCTTACAATAATCTCTTAAAATGGAACAGTCTGAAAAAGCCTTCAGAAATACACTCACCAAAAAAGAAAAAAAACCATGCTTCCAGATAGAAATGTCAGCATTGCTGCAAAACTCGGCATGCAGTTACATCTCAGGCAGATATGTAAATGATTACAGGTCTGGTCTGATTAGATACTGGGTCTTGCCACATAGAAGTGCTTACCCCACTACCCTATCAATAGGCTCTCAGAGGCTACTTTTGGGTAGTACACCTCTTGGTGAGAGATTGTTGACTGCTATACATGCCTCTACGATGCACTTGAGGACATTTTGTCAAGTTGACAGACTTTAAGAAGGGGCACATCATTGGACTGAGAGAAGCAGGATAGACATTTTGACGAATTGCCAGCCATCTAGGCCATTCTGACCTAGCTATTAGGTGGTGTTGAGAGTAGTGGTTCTGTGAATGCACGCACACACACACACAGTCTCCAGATGGCCCAGACAGACCACCAGTAGAGAGGATCCTTTGATCCACCGACAATCGCAAGCAGTTCCCACAGTTTCATTGTCCAGGCACAGGTGGCACCTTCACTACACATCCCTGTCTGTGACCGGACCATTTCCAGGCACTTAGCAGAAGGAAATTTGTTGTTACGGTGCCATTGGGTGTCCTGCCATGGACAGCCAGCCACCATTACCTTATTTTGCAGTGGTGTCATGAGCTAGAAACCTGGACTGGAACCGTATCATCTTTAGTGACAAATCCAGGTTGTGTTCGGGATCCGATGACAGTCGGGGTCAAGTATGGAGGGGTGTATGTGGGGTGAGCGCTTCAATCCTGCCTTTGCTGTGGAGCAACACACTGGCTGAAATGCTGGTGTGAGGATCTGGGGAGCCATCACATACAACAGTCGGTCACACCTAGTAGCGATACGAGAAACACGAACAACTCAGCGATATGTGCAGGACATCCTGCAGCCACGTGTTGCTACTCATGGCAGGGCTTCTAAATGGTATTTTTCAGCAGGATAATGCTCGCCCACACAGAGCAAGGGATTTCCCAGGAATGTCTCCGCCACATTGAAATATGAGAGGGGTCTGTAATTTTCATCATAAGTACACCAACTAAGAGACAACTAAAATCCAGGAAATCACATTGTAGGATTTTTTAAAAATGTAATTGTAAATTATGGTGGAAAATAAGTTTTTGGTCAATGACCTTTGTTGGCAATGACAGAGGTCAAACGTTTCCTGTAAGTCTTTACCAGGTACGCACACACTGTAGCTGGTATTTTGGCCCATTCCTCCATGCAGATCTCATCTAGAGCAGTGATGTTTTGGGGCTGTTGCTGGGCAACACAGACTTTCAACTCCCCCCACAAATTTTCTACGGGGTTGAGGTCTGGAGACTGGCTAGGCCACTCCAGGACCTTGAAATGCTTTTTACGGAGCCCGAGCGTTGTGTTTGGGTCATTGTCATGCTGGAAGACCCAGTCAACATTCCATCTTCAATTGCTCTCACTGATGGAAGGAAGGTTTTGGCTTAAAAATCACCCACAATACATGGCCCCGTTTCATTCTTCCCTTAACACGGATCAGTCGTCTCCTGTCCCCTTTGCAAAAAAAAGCAGCCCCAAAGCATGAGGTTTCCACCCCATGCTTCACAGTAGGTATGGTGTTCTTGGGATGCAATTCCGCAATCTTCTTCCTCCAAAATGACGAGTTGAGTTTTTACAAAAAATTCTATCTTGGTTTCATCTGACCACATGATATTCCCCCAATCCTCTTCTGGATCATTCATATGCTCTTCTGGCAAAATGTTCAGACAGGCCTGGACATGTACGGGCTTAACCACGGGGGGACACATCTGGCACTGCAGGATCCGAGTCCCTCTCGGCGTAGTGTGTTAACTGATGGGTAGCCTTGTTACTTTGGTCCCAGCTCTCTGCAGGTCATTCGTAAGGTCCCTCCGTGTAGTTCTGGGATTTTTGCTCAACGTTGTCATGACATTTTGACCCCATGGGATGAGATCTTGCGTGGGGCCCCAGATCGAGGGAGATTATCAATGGTCTTGTATGTCTTCCATTTTCTTACAATTGGTCCCACAGTTGATTTATTCACACCAGCCTGCTTGCCTGTTGTAGATTCACTCTTCCCAGCCTGGTGCAGGTCTACAATTTTCTTCCTGGTGTCCTTCGACAGCTCTTTGGTCTTGGCCATGGTGGAGTTTGGAGTCTGACTGTTTAAGGCTGTGGACAGGTGTCTGTTATACTGATAACGAGGTCAAACAGGTGCCATTAATACAGGTAATAGAGGAGTGGAAAACAGAAGAGCTTCTAAAAGTTGTTGTTACAGGTCTGTGAGAGCCAGAAGTCTTGATTGTTTGTGGGTGACCATATACTTATTTTCCACCATGATTTACTATTAAATTCGTTAAAAATCCGACACTGTGATTTCCTTTATTGTTTTTTCCCCTCATTTTGTCTCTCATAGTTGAAGTGTACCTATGATGAAAATTACAGACCTCTCATCTTTTAAGTAAAAGAAATGGCACAATCAGTGGCTGACTAAATACTTTTTTTGTTCCAGTGTACATCTTAATTACATTACTGACTTGTAATAAATTCATCAGTATACTACAGAAGCATTATGCTTCCTTGTCTATACAACCCATGATTTATTTCCAGTTTAATAAAAGGACATTTAAGCCCCAGCCTTACTTATGTTAGTAACAGAACAATCATTAAAGACCACATAGAAGAGTGGTCAACAGCAAACTAAAGGTGAAGAAATGTTCAAAAGTGAAGGAAGAAGAAAAATTTAATAAGCAGAAATATGGATGGGTGTTTGTGCAAAATCAGAAATGACAAAAAAGGAGAAAAACTAAAATCACATAAACTTTGTAAAGAGCAATACAATTCATTTATTTAATACTTTGAAACTCCTCATTTCTGAATATGAATATTTACAATCAGGCCTATTCAGGGTAAAATTAAAATCAATATTCTCCCATACACATCTAGTAGTAAACTGACTTGCACTCTAAATTTTAAATGATTTCTTTCCAGTAACAATTACACCAATATACCAAGACATTCCATTTTCACCATGTTCATCCAGCACAACCAATTTTGGTTTAAATAATAAATAAATGCACTTCAGATAAATCACAGATGTAGCTTTTTAAATATCTGGTGAACAAGGTAAAAAATAAATTAATTGAATGTAGTGGCTTACCAAGAAACAGGGTTATTAAGTAGCTTGGTGTGTCCACATTGGTATACTATACATCTTTTTAACCACAGCTAATGCTGAGGGGACAACTAGGGCAAATTCTGAACAAAAATTTTGAATCAGGTGTTTGGCTAACAAAGTGTAGAAAATGAAAAAGGGCAGATACATTTTCATATACTGCACTCTTCCAATGTACATTCATATAATTAAAGTGAGCCTCAAAGGCAAAGTTCAGTCAGTTAAAATCAATACAGATCCAAGATCCGTAGGAGCACCCTGTACTGCTTACATTTCTCTTGGAGTGGCCATTTCCAGTATGTAAGACTAACACTAATCTAATTCTCTAACAGATTCAATGTACAGATTTAACAATTATTCTTATGGATACCCAAGTCCATATCAACTCTAAACATTAAACAAGAACATTACTTCTCTGAATTCACTATTTAAATAAATCCAGTTCAAATTTAAATTAAATACAAGCTTTGGATTAAGTACACAGGCCAGTTTAAACCCTGCTTTCTCAGTCAGCTGCCCTTCTACTGCTTAACCTCAAAAATCTACAATATGTGCTTTATCTGTGCACAACAATCTTTTAAAAACACATCTCTGTTGGCTTCACCCAAAAACAGTGCACGCTTAGGGTTTAGAAATACCCCTACAACTCTCGGGTAACAAAAATTGGCGCTTGCATCCAAATATAATCCATTCCCTGCACTTGCAGCTCCTGTCCTACATTACACAAATGTTCCTGAGTCTAAATCAAGACCTCAGAATAATGATACAAAGCATTAAATAATGACAGTGCGATTTTATATCGGTATATCTTGCTCCCTTTAAACAACAGATAATATTGTAATGTACAGTTAATGTACACGGTTTAACCTCTAAATGTTATGTAGATACACAAGCTGCGTTAGTACATGCTCTATTATTGGCGAGGGCTGATTCTGACCTTTGGTTCTGAACAGGTGCACACTGTTCAGATGAATCTGATGTCTGTATCAATTGATAAATTATGGTAACTGTGTTAGTTAGCAGGACTAATTCTCATATCTATCCAAAAACCCAATAAAGGCAGTAAGGAAAATGTGTTTTCTGACTGTAAATCACTGACCCGCCTTTTCACAATTACATTCTTGGAATCTGTTAATAACACACTTGCCAACGATTTTAAGATTAGGAGTTGACAGGCAGCACACAAATGCGATGTGATCCATCACAATTATGTTGTCGTTGGTCTGATGGAACAAATGTTGAGCTGACCATGCATCAACCAATTAGAGGTGGCTTCATGTCAATGTTATGTGGGATGGAGGAGAAACTAATCACAGATGCCAGGGCCAGTATTCAAATCTAGAAGGAAGTTTCAAGTCACCTTTGCAGTCAGCATGTGCACTGGTATATCGGCTTACGAGTTCCCGAATATGACTTTCCCAGTCCCTGGTGCCACTGTTTCCACATAAAACAAAGCAGCATGGCATCAATGCCCTCTGATGGACTACCGAACATGTCCTTGTGAACCTAAACTTGATGTGATTTAAGGTATCTGCCAAATTGTGATAAAGATCAGATCGTAACTGTGCATGTAAACACACTCGGCTGAAACAGGCACCCTAAATCCTAAGGAGAGCTCGCTCTCACTCGCGCTCTCTCACACTCTCTCTCTGTTTCCGACACAGCACAGTGAAAGCTTTCAAGTCAGACATCGTGTTCTCCCTGACATGTTTATGGCTGCACATGATATATTCACTGTGTACTGTGCCCTATGAAACTATGCTATGCTGACAAAGTACTGCGTGTGTTGAGAGTGTGTCTCCGTCTCTGCTAGCTACCCTGTCCATGTATGGAATGATTGTTTACCAGTCCTTGGAGTGATTGTACCCAGACTGGCCTCGCCATACTGGGTCTGAGCCGATCCCTGCACTGAGTGACTATATTGTGCGCAGTTCACTTCCAAATTCACTTCGCCAAGTCCACATCCCTCACACACTTAGCAGCTCTCGCTCAACCTTATCTATCCTCTACAGCCACACACACATTACTAGCCTAGTTAGCCTAGTCTACAGCTGCTGTGTGACCCAAAGGCTAACTACACTCCTCATACAGAGAGCCACACGACTCCAGATTTCAGCGTCAAGTGAAAGGGAGCACTGTTGAAGTACTTTTATATTTGAGGGTTTTCAGTTCAAATAACTAATGTTAACCTGCAAAGTTTGTTTTCTCAAGGCCACAACACAGTAACAAAAAACAAACATTCAGAACAGATACTCAAATAGCTGGACTGCTGATTATTCAGTAGCATTAGTGAATTGACTCGAATCTGAAATTTAAGTACCATTGCAATTCAAATTTTTGGTTATTGCAGCCCTTTTGAGCTACGGCAATACTTATCTGTTCAGCTGTGAACAAAAAATAACAGCTTCAATAACAAAAATAAGATGAATGACTGTGGCAGTGGAATGGTGATGAGCATGATGGTGTGCAGAATTAAAATGTGACTCAGTTCACATTAAATGACATCACTAGCAGCTGACAGTTAGGGGGTGATTTTTTTTTTTGTTAATATAATTTCATTTCTTTCAGCTTCAAGTACGAGACCTAAGGTTCCAGCACCAGTGGCTCCAGTGCGTTTTCCAAAGGAAGCTCGCCGGAGTTTAGTTTTGAATTTTAGCTGCCTGCTCCTTTTCAGCCTTCTCTTTTGCCTTCTCTTTCTCCACAAGCTTCTCCTCCTTCTGCAGCATCACCATGATCTCTGCCACCTGCGCAGTGGAGATGTCTACGTCCTCCTTATCAATCAGGTCCACCACCTGAAACACACACGAGTGCACAAAAGCTGGTGTCATCAGATTCATTTCACAGACAATACAGTGGTGTGAAAAAGTGTTTGCCCCCTTCCTGATTTCCTTTTTTTTTTTGCATGTTTGTCACACTTAAGTGTTTCGGAACATCAAACCAATTTAAATATTAGTCAAAGACAACACAAGTAAACACAAAATGCAGTTTTTAATAAAGTGTTTATTATTAAGGGAAGAAAAAACCCTACATGGCCCTGTGTGAAAAAGTGATTGCCCCTTTAACCTAATAACTGGTTGGGCCACCCTTAGCAGCAACAACTGCAACCAAGCGTTTGCAATAATTTGCAATGAGTCTTTTACAGCGTTGTGGAGGAATTTTGGCCACTCATCTTTGCAGAATTGTTGTAATTCAGCCACATTGGAGGGTTTTCGAGCATGAAAGGCCTTTTTATGGTCATGAAACTGCATCTCAAGAAGTGTTCTGGAAAAATTGAGACAAGCTTTAATGTTCTTTTTGCTCAGCAGTGGTGTTCATCTTGGAACTCTGCCATGCAGTCCATTTTTACCCAGTCTCTTTCTTATGGTGGAGGCATGAACACTGACCTTAAGTGAGGCCTGCAGTTCTTTGGATGTTGTTGTGGGGTCTTTTGTGACCTCTTGGATGAGTCGTCGCTGCGCTCTTGGGGTAATTTTTGTCGGCCGGCCACTCCTGGGAAGGTTCACCACTGTTCCATGTCTTCGCCATTTGTGGATAATGGCTCTCACTGTGGTTCACTGGAGTCCCAAGGCTTTAGAAATGACTTTATAACCCTCTCCAGACTGATAGATCTCAATTACTTTCTTTCTCAATTATTCCTATGAAT
Source organism: Ancistrus triradiatus (assembly GCA_025084515.1). Taxonomy (NCBI): domain Eukaryota; kingdom Metazoa; phylum Chordata; class Actinopteri; order Siluriformes; family Loricariidae; genus Ancistrus; species Ancistrus triradiatus. The sequence goes on from JAJAGP010001376.1 coordinate 111,649, forward strand.
CTCAGCATGATGTGTAGCTTTTAAGGATCTTTTGGTGTACTTCAATTTGTCAGTCAGGTCCTTTTTAAGTGATGTCCTGATTGAGAACAGGTGTGGCAATAATCAGGCCTGGGTGTGGCTAGAGACAGTGAACTCAGGTGTGATAAACCATAGTTAAGTTTTAACATGGGGGGCAATCACTTTTTCACACAGGGCCATGTAGGTTTGGATTTTTTTCATTTAAAACTGCATTGTGTGTTTACTTGTGTTGTCTCTGACTAATATTTAAATTGTTTTGATGTTCCGAAACACTTTAGTGTGACAAATATGCGGAAAAATATAAAATCAGGAAGGGGCCAAACACTTTCACACACCACCATACATATTTAAAGAATGAAATGGAAGCACGAAAGAGAAACCTTGTTACAGATGGGCATGACTATATTTGTAAACTGAAATTATATGCAACTAGGTCATTAGACACTTTATATCATAGGTCTCCTCAGGTGTCGGTGCTTTTGTAAGTCCATAAATGTAGTTCCATTGTTTTATAGCAGCAAAATGACTTTAGATGATTAATTAATTCATCTAATTAAGTCACCTTAGAAAAGGTGCCAGGCTATTCCAGGGCATCGCATACTCACCGATTCACCTAAAAGGGAATTAGTAGCATATTTTAGGTACAAAAACTTACTCAGACATGGGACCACCATGTCAAGCTCCAAACAGACTAGGGCTGCAACTAACGATTATTTCAATAATCGATTAATCAGTCGATTATTTTTTCGATTCGGGTTAAAAAAAAAAAACACTTTGCAAACACTACATACAAACTCATTCACTCCCTTTCTTTAGGAACTTTGCATTGCAATCCAAAAATCATGTCAACATGCTCCTGGCTAAAGCTGGCTCTCTTGTTTTAGAGACTATGGCCCTGTCCACACGAACACGGGTATCTTTAAAAACGTAGCTTTTTCTATGCGTTTTGACCGTTCGTCCACACGAAAACGGTGTTTTAGGTCACTGAAAACTGACTTTTTGCAAAACTCCTTCCAGGGTGAAGATTTTCAGAAATTGCCTCATGTAAACAAAGGAGATACCGGCACACAAATGACGTTACAAGCAAGAAACTCCGTTTTCCCAGTCCAACGACAAACGCTGAAAACGGAGTTTCTTGCTTGTAACGTCATTTGTGTGCCGGTATCTCCTTTGTTTACATGAGGCAATTTTGTGCAATAGCGGACGTAGCCAAAATAGTGCCAGCTGTAACACTGCTGACCGAACTTGTTACAAATCTACAAATATATTTATAATTATTACTTTTTCATGACACTGAAGAACAGAGGCATCAGAACGCGCTACGGAGGTCACTACTATATCAATCACACCAACGAAGCAGTTCCCCGCCCCCAGCGTCGCTGGTTTGGGACGAGACCCAGTCGGAACTCTCGTTGGTGGGATAGCTTTCAAAACGAAGTGGTTGTTGAAGAAGAATGGCGAGAAAATGTTCGTATGCTTAGGACGTTGCTGTTGTCGCTGAGTGAGCTGCTTCGCCGGCATATAGGACTGCTGGTTTGGCACTGCTCTTGACAGCAACTGTGTGCGTTATTGCATTTTCATGTGGACAAAGTTTTTTGTTTAAACAGTGCTTGGGTGGACAGGATGTTTTTAATAAATGAATTTGAAAACCCCCGTTTTAGAAAATACCCGTGTACGTGTGGACATAGCCTTAATGCCAACTTACTTTAAAGATTCCGCCTCCGCCTCGCTCAGTTCAATCGCTCGTGTTTTTTTTCCAGCGCTGACGAAGTGCCGCAAGTAACGTAAGCGGATATGATAATGTGGGGGACTCACAAATCATGCGACACAACGAATCGATAATGAAATTCGTTGTCGACACTTTTAATAATCGATTATTATCGATTCGTTGTTGCAGCCCTAAAACAGACACTAACCAAGGTCAGCCTCTGTGTGTGTGTGTTACAAATGGCATATTGTGAAAATATCTGTAAGAATGTGATACTGCCCTGAAATCTAATGACTTTTATGCTGTGACTGTGCTTCATGTTGTCTGACATGTCACATACATACACATTCACAGGAACAGAGAGCTACAGATTTACTGCCTCTCTTAGAAAACATGGGTAAATAGGTTAGTAAATATCAGTATATCCAGAAGCCAAGGATGACCACTTAAGAGTTCCTAAACACTCATGTGAACTTAACAGTCAACCATAACAAAGAGCAAATTTTGTTCATAACACTTTGAGTTTGTGACCCATGTGATGTTGTTTTAATAAAATAAATAAATAAATAAAAACAAACAATATATTAGTATGAAATGTTGTATTTTCTTAGACTAAATTTAATTCAATTAAAGGTTAGGTTATTCTCATAATGGCATTGGTGTCCTGTTACCTTGATAACATCGTCAATGTCTATCTTGCCGTCTTTGTTTTCATCCAGCGCGTCGGCAATCCTGAGCAACTTTTGTTCTGGAATGCTTTGGATCTGCCTCATGATGGCGATGAGCTCTTTGATGCTGATCAGGTTCTCACTATAGGACAAGAAAATGCAGCATACACTTAAATCGTTCCTTTGCTAACACAGCATGTAAGATGGTGGAGGAGGACCGAGGTGGATGATGAACCAGCTTAATGCCACCATTACGCACAGGGTTCCTACACCACAGGTAGATATTTGTATAGCTTTTCTCTATGTAACATGTGACCAGTGTTTATAGTCATAGTACTTGTCATAGTTTTCGTCAACAACCCTTTTTTTCGAATGAAAACAAGATGACGACTAAATTAAAATAAATGAAAAGCGACAAAAACTAGGATGCAATGAACTGACACTTTTGTCAACGAATCCAAACGAAACAAAAATGTTTGGCAGAGACGACATCCCGATCGGATTTAGTTTTGTAGACGGTCGAGACCAGTTAGAACAAGATCCAATCATAACTATAGCATAAGTGGAAAGGCGGGACAAGTTGGGTAGCGATCCATTCAGTAATGCGGTAAAATGCATACAAGTAGCCTCTGTACTGTTTCTCATGAAACCAACCCGACAATGTCCACATCTGAGAGAAAGCCGAGAGTCGATATATTGGCACATTTCTCATTTGATGTCAATGAGAACAAGACCCTTTGGAAACCGCTAAAATACAACAAACTTAAAACGACATTTGCAGGCATGTCATCCTGAAACTGCTTTCAAGCTAACCGCACCTAAAAAGCGCAAGCTCCTATTTTAGCTGTATTACGGTAAGTTTCCATGATGGATTAAACTAAATGATGACTAAAACTCAATTACATTTTAGTCAAAAAACTATGACTAAAACTAAATCAAAATTTGCTGTCAAAATTGACATTGCATACAAGTTATTCGATTTTGTAAATGTTGATTGATTAGTGTCGTTACCACCAGTACTGAAAACAGTGGCAGGGACTTTCCACTTCTTGATAATGCCCTGAATGGTACTCACAGGGATAATTAAAGCCACTCAAATCTTCCTGCATCCTTCTCCAACCTATGCCTTTTCAAAACTTTATCACTGAGCCCACTTGAAAGCCCATTTCCAACCATGGTGGAGTTTTGTTACCATGCACTACTAGTAGTGGAATCCTCAAGGAGCAGCTGCTTTTATCCTGAAGTAATTAAAGCCACATCAGTTGATGTCAGGTGTGGGACCATTAGCCTGGTGTGTGATCTGAAAGGTGATTGGTTGTACCTGAGCAAGTTTATAAGGTTTACTCTAAAGGGCTGATTACTTATGCAATCCAGGTATTTTACCAATTAAATTATAATCATTTATCAGACATGATCAAATTATCAGAAAGTGTTGAGTGTTATGATGTGTAAATACAGTCAGAAAAAATTTGGACATTATTTATTTCCATTTTCAAGGTATAATGTGACAAAAAGGCAAGGGTTTCAATAGGTTATGATGATTTTTCTATAGGCACCGAATTGCTTTCCTGCTCAAATACTCATTATTTAAGTACTGAGGTGTAAATGGCCAAGTCCCACACAATCCTTGATTGTGGAAGCAAAATGTAGTAACAAAACACCAACCTCTGTATGAGGGCTGAGAAATATGAGTATACATAGGAGTGCCTGGGGTATTACAGTATGGCTAAATGGTTAGGAGATGGTACATCTTGCTGGCGTCCTAAAGCTGTATAGCCCATCTCAAGCATTCCAATTAAGCAATACCGGACTTCTGTGCATTTTGGGTATTAGTTGCAGTTCAGTCATTTGAAGATGTTCTTATGTTTTCATCCAGTTATGGTATACTAAACTAAACATGCACTTAGTTGCTGTAGTCCAAATGAGAACACCCATCCATCTCATTAACAGTGGTGGTGGTGTTGGCCTCAACAATATCCATTGCGTGTTATACCTATATCACTCACCATATTGGCAACTGTTCCCTGTACTGCATGTTAGGAATTGACTAACTGTCGTATGATATTCATCAGGTACTTTGAAATCAACAAATCATGCAGAATTAATTTAATATATAGCACTGTGCTATATAGTGACAAGCAGATTATCCGATGATTAACACCAGTTATAATAAATAATGGCAACCCAAAATATTAATGGTTTAAAAAGGCCAGGGATCTCGCAGACGCCAAGAGGCCATTTTTTCTTACCTTTGTAGGTCACTAAGATTCTCAAAGAACAATCTATAAAAAACAACAAAAAGCATCTGTTAATTTAATTAGGAAGCCCTGTGGTTTTGTGGTTTTTCGTACGAAGTTGTCCTCCCACCACCATTTTACTGTGCAATACAAACAAACAAAAAAAGTCCCACACATGCAAACACACACTCAGAGTCAGAAACACAAAAACCACACAAAATATAGACAGACACACAATATTAAACAAAAGATCCATACCCAACAGGTGGTGCCGTTCCACCATTCATCTGTCCATCCAGCACCTGCTTGTCCTTCTCCAGCTCATTTATAATCTTATCGATGCGGCCGATCATGCGGTTTACCCGCCGGGACAGGTGTTTACTGGCTGTAGATTCTTTCACCTCTTTCTCCTGTCCAGTTTTGGAGAGCTCCTTCTTTATCTCCTCCAAATCCTGACGCAAACAGAGAAATGCAAGTTGGAAAGAGAACATTACCCAAATTATTACTATAGTGTTTGAAAAGCAATGTATATTGTTATCACTCACACATAATTCTTCTTATAACTCTTCTTCTTCCAACAATTAATACATTAATCCAATGATTAATACAACTCAAACTGCTTAACGTACAGACACGGTTCAAAAAGTATTTGGTCAGCCACTCATTGTGCAAGTTTTCCTACTTAGAAAGATGAGAGAGGTCTGTAATTTTCATCATAGCTACACTTCAACTATGAGAGACAAAATGAGAAAAAAAAAATCCAGGAAATCACACTGTAGGATTTTTAAAGAATTTAATTGTAAATTATGGTGGAAAATAAGTATTTGGTCAATAACAAAAGTTCAAATCAATACTTTGTAACATAACCTTTGTTGGGAATGACAGAGGTCAAACGTTTCAAGTCTTCACTGTAGCTGGTATTTTGGCCTATTCCTACATGCAGATCTCCTCTAGAGCAGTGATGTTTTTGGGGCTGTCGCTGGGCAACACGGACCTTCAACTCCCTCCACAAATTTTCTATGGGGTTGAGGTATGGAGACTGGCTAGGCCACTCCAGGACCTTGAAATGCTTTTTACGGAGCCATTCCTTCGTTACCCAAGCGGTGTGTTTGGGATCATTGTCATGCTGGAAGACCCAGCCACATTCCATCTTCAGTGCTCTTACTGATGGAAGGAGGTTTTGGCTTAAAATCTCACAATATATGGCCCCGTTCATTTTTCCCTTTACACGGATCAGTCATCCTGTGCTCTTTGCGGAAAAACAGCCCCAAAGCATGATGTTTCCACCCCTATGCTTCACAGTAGGTATGGTGTTCTTGGAATGCAACTCAGCATCCTTTTTCCTCCAAACACGACGAGTTGAGTTTTTACCAAAAAGTTCTATTTTTGTTTCATCTGACCACATGATATTCTCCCAATCATCTTGTAGATCATCCTTATGCTCTCTGGCAAAGTTCAGACGGGCCTGGACATGTACTGGCTTAAGCAGGGGGGCATGCCTGGCACTGCAGGATCTGAGTCCCTCTCGGCGTAGTGTGTTCCTGATGGTAGCCTTT
>JAJAGP010001376.1:117935-199840 GCA_025084515.1 Ancistrus triradiatus
GAGTTTTTACCAAAAAGTTCTATTTTTGTTTCATCTGACCACATGATATTCTCCCAATCATCTTGTAGATCATCCTTATGCTCTCTGGCAAAGTTCAGACGGGCCTGGACATGTACTGGCTTAAGCAGGGGGGCATGCCTGGCACTGCAGGATCTGAGTCCCTCTCGGCGTAGTGTGTTCCTGATGGTAGCCTTTGTTACTTTGATCCCAGCTCTCTGCAGGTCATTCATCAGGTCCCTCAGTGTAGTTCTGGGATTTTTGCTCACCGTTCTCATGGTCATTTTGACCCCACGGGATGAGATCTTGCATGGGGCCCCAGATCGAGGGAGATTATCAATGGTCTTGTCTTCCATTTTCTTACAATTGATTTATTCACACCAACCTGCTTGCCTATTGTAGATTCACTCTTCCCAGTCTGGTGCAGGTCTACAATTTTCTTCCTGGGGTCCTTTGACGGCTCTTTGGTCTTGGCCATAGTTGAGTTTGGAGTCTGACTGTTTGAGGCTGTGGACAGGTGCCTTTATACAGATAACGAGGTCAAACAGGTGCCATTAATACAGGTAACGAGTGGAGGACAGCAGAGCTTCTTAAAGAAGTTACAGATCTGTGAGAGCCAGGAATCTTGCTTGTATGTGGGTGACCAAATACTTATTTTCCACCATGATGTACAATTAAATTCTTTAAAAATCCTACAATGTGATTTCCTTGTATTTTTTTCCTCATATTGTCTCTCAGTTGAAGTGTACCTATGATAAATTACAGACCTCTCTCATTTTTCTAAGTAGGAGAACTTGCACAATCAGTGACTGACTAAATACTTTTTTACCCCACAGCAATAACGCTGTGGTGTGCTGTGTGTTTGAGTCGAATCAATTTAAGAGATTTAAGATTAAAAATGAAAAATCTCCCATAAACATGCATTGACAGAATGTTCAAATTCAAATTCTAACCGACAAAATTCAAATTTGAACTGAAATCGATGATTTCAACACCGAGCACTCAGTAGCCTGTCACATCATCTGCCACTCACACTGGGACACACCCACACATGCGGCCAAAAGTATTGGGATATGCCCCTGCACATGACCAAATGTATTGAGACAAGCCCCCACATTCAGGAAATTTCATTAGTTATCAGTTTATTTTATTAGTCCATTTGCAGTCTTTGAATTAAACACACATACTTCAGCACTTCCAGTCTTGCACTCTCTTCGTTTGAAATTTCAATTAAACACCTAAAATCTATACATATAATTATTCCATTTACTCCCATATTGCCTGATGCTATGGAATGAACCGTAATAAGAGAGATAAAGACTAATATGGTGCATGCCTTGTAACTCAAGGATGTGACTAGCTGAATCCCCTGTATAAAAAAAAAAAAAAAAACAATCCAATGGCTGGCATTTTATATACATTTATAGTTTTCAGCAACTGTGTAGTAAGAGTGTGTGTGTGTAAAAGCCTGCACAGAGATACAAGCTGATTTACTAGCAGGTTCTATGACAGAACTGTGCTTTTCAAATCACAGACATAGAACGTCTGGTCTGTAATGAATATGCAGATTGCAAGATCTAATCACAAATGTGCTTACTTGCATTTCAGTAGTGCCATATTTCACTCCAATTATTTACTCGTATTATGTGATTTGTGATTCCAAAACACTGTATTAAATGAAAGAAAAATGCTAAACAGAAGCAATTTCTGACTTTTACCCCACCCCCCTGAATATCTGTCTAGTATTTTCCTTTTGAGGTTTTAAAAATTCAGGGCCTAAATCAGAGAGAATCATTTTCCTGGTTATAAGGAATACACTCAGTACCCATGGATTTATAAGCACTTTTTATTCTCTACTTACCTCACTGTACTCCTGTACATCATCTTTCAGCTCCTCTAGCTCTTCCTTCTCTTTTGTCAGCAGTTTCTTTTGTTCCTTTAGTTTGGTGCAGGCGTCACTCAGCATGTCAATCTCCTCCTTAGTGATCTCCTCTCCCTGATGGGTGAAAAGCCAGATATCATATTCCATATCAACAAACTGCTGCTACAATACTATGTGCATGAGCAGGTTTATACATGCTCTACACTTCTAAGCAACCAAATATAAATGGCTGCTATCATAGGACTGAAAAACAGCAATAGATGTTGAACAGGAGGAAGGGTATTGAAGGGCTCTAGTGAAAAAGTGTGACAGTACTGTAGTATGCTCTCTAACTGATAAAGCTGTCAGGTAACAAACACACAGGCTAAAAACTAGACAATGGGGAGATGAACACAGTACAGCAGGCTGAAAAAAAAGCTACACCAGATATGTTTGCCCTTTGCGAGGCTTTCTGTAATTCTTAAAGGAATAAATCACCATTTTTTTTTTAACCTTATCTGTATCTGCTGCAGCTATAGGACATGGGAGATTACCACAAAGCAATCTTTTAGATATTTCTCCATACAGAGCCCAACTCCCTACTGTTGTATCTAGAAAATAAAAAAGTCCACTGGGGGAAGGTCAGGACAGAACATCCCACTGCCAGATAACAAGGATAGGTGCATCCCCAACAGCATACTGCTACACTAAACGGTTGATACCATCCTGCCAGCCTATGTAGTATTTATTAGAGAGTTTGGGAAGTATCTAGTACAGTCTATTTATCTCTGTAGTCATAGAGATAGTCAAACTTCTATTTAGAACCTTTAACTGTTCTCATAAGCCATGTCTTGCATTGTGAGACCTTTTTCACTCAGTGTGTGTGTGTGTGTGCACTTAAAATCCTTTAATTTTCTCAAAAATCGACAGTGCGCCTTAATGTGCGGTGCGCCTAATGTATGAATTAGTTCTGGTTGTGCTTTCTGACCTAGAACCGATTGTAGATGGTACACAGTGCTCATAAATCTGTCAAAATGTTTTAGCACGGACTTGGTAAGTTATGAAGCTTATGGCAACTGTAGTGAGCAGCATCGCGGAGTAATACGGTATGTGCTTCAGCATTAGGGTACGTGCATTCATTCATTCATTTCGAAGCGGATTTCACAGACCAAACGGCTTAGCAGTCCAAGCCCGTACAACATGGAAATAGCAGCAAGCTGTGAGAAGAATTCAACATTAAGAATCAATGATACGGAAGTGGAGGAAGAAAGAGAAAGAAGACGCCTGCGACACCGGTTAAGACCAAACTGCGTTTACGACGGAAACTTAGCGTTTTGTTCACTTCTGCACGCCTGATAATCCCGGTGCCTTTTTGTATGAAAGTAGAATCGTTAGCAGCCGATCATTTATTATTGCGCCTTATAACCTTTATAGCCCGGAAAATACGGTAGTCTATTTATCTTTGTAGTCATACAGATAGTCAAACTTCTATTTAGAACCTTTAACTGGTCTTTAACTGTTCTCATAAGCCATGTCTTGCATTCTGTGACCTTTGTCACTCAGTGTGTGTGTGTGTGTGTGTGTGTATACACATGTATATAAAATACACACACACACACACACACACACACACACACACACACACACACAATTTAAGTATGTTCTTACATGGGATGGTTGTTATATCCTATATCCTCCTAAGACCCAGGAAAACTAAAGTTTGATCATTTCAGTAACTTTGAAATAGAATAAGTCTATGAGATGAACAAACATGTGAAATTGTTTTTTTTCAAAAACAGTTTGTTTATTTTTTATAAAATGTCCTTTATAAGGGACAACAGGACATGGTATAGTAATTTATGTATATTGTGTTTCCGTTCTGCATCAGATCAAAATGCAAGTCCCAACTTCCACTACAGAGGACATTAAAAAAAGTACACTTAAGTGCAAATTCCTAAAAAACTGCTTTGAAAATGAGCTAACACTGTTTTCTATGTAAAACATGTAATTGCAGACAACACAAAGATATTTCATGTTTTTTCCTTGTCCACCTCATTTCATTTGTTACCGTATATCCATTACTGCATTTCGGGCCTGCAAAACATTCCAAAAAAGTTGGCACTGGAACAATTTAGGGCTAGTAATGAGGTGAAAAAACTAAACAATGATGTGAGTTCCTTGAGGAGAAAAGCTGGGCAGAGGATCTCCTGTTTATCAACAAATGTGTAGGAAAATTACTGAAAGGTTAAAAACAATGTTTCTCAAAAAAAAAGACTGGAAGAGATTTACATATTTCAGTCCTAACTTTTTTTCTGATTTGACTCGTTGTGCATTGTCTTGTTGATAAATGCATGGAAATCCCTGTGAAAGATGTCATCTTGAAGGCAGCTTATGTTGCTCTAATATCTCCATGTACTTTTCTGCATTAATGCTGCCATCACAGAAGTGTAAATGACCTTTGATAAGGGCCCGAACACAACCCCTTTTGGTCTTTGGTTCGGAGCACACAGCATCCATTTTTTTCCAAAAAAAGACCTGGATTACTGATTTTTCTGACCATAATACACATTTCTGGACATGGTTAACACAAGTCATCATCTTCGCACAGTAACGTTTTAAGTGGCATTTATGAAGGCTTGAAATGCAGGAATGGATGATTCTTAGCAAATGAAATGAAGTTGACCAGAAATAAAGCATGGAATATCTAGGGTTAATACTGTCTGCAGTGAAATAAAAGTCAAAGGAAATGTAAGGAACACAGCAGGGTTTTTTTATTTGCATTTTCCACACTGTCCCAAATTGTTCTTATTTGCGGTTGGAGGAAAAACACATTACAACAATTTCAGGCAGATGTAAAGACAGTTTATTAAGATAAATTATTTTTAATAGCCACAAGCAATGTGCTGAATTGACACAATATACACATTGCCGTTATTATGTGGATGTGTACTTGCACGCAAGAATACCTGTGGTCATAACTGAAATCTATCCAATGACAATTACTGGGTCAAAGTTTATGCAAAAAAATGATTTTTCATGTATCCTTTCAGGACAGCTGTAAATTAAACCTTTGATCTGTATAATTTATTCTTTCTGAGATATCTTTTCAGAGGGAACAAGTTGTGGTTAGGAATTAACAGCATGTCTGCATGACTGTACATGGATACCACAAAACTTTAGAGAAAGCATATGGAAGCAGAATTTCTTTTTACTGTGTTGTTCAAGTGTTTAACAGTTGCAGAACAGCTTTAATTAGGCTCATCCTAATATCATTACTGTCATTAGTGCATTGGCTGTACCCTGCTTGTTAAAGTCCGCCACTATGAGGGGTACACTTGACAACAATCAGAATGTACAAAAATGTAATTGTTTTCATGAGACCTTTAAGTAATCTGTGTGTGTTTCTTGGCTACAATATATTTTAGCTATTGTGGGTTTGTAAATATTTTAAAGAAAATAATCTAATGACAAATTAGTTAGTCAACTATGTTACAGAGAAATATATATGTCATTGTAAACTTAGAATAACTGCTACTCTCCCATGTAAAATAGACCATTACAAAATCTCGAGTCTATTTAGAAATCTTCTAATTATTTTTTAAAATGACATGTAAAAAATCGGTACCAGAAATGTTTGTGCAGCACAGAATTATAGTTTATTTCAAATCGTTATTAATGCATGAATTTAATTGGAAGGTAGTCTCTGCAATGGTATGTTTGACTGACCACCACATACTTGTTTTCTATTTTGCTCACTACTGCTTAAAGATGGGTAATCTTATCTCACTGTAAGCTACTTGCGCACTCTCTCGCTCATACACAAACAGTGAGAAACTGCCTTTTACGTGACAGTGCAATGTATTTCCTATTACTATGCAAGCAGGGACTTCAGAATAACACAGACAACTGAGAAGTGTAAAGAAACTGTGAGAAGCTCTAGTTGCTGCATTTTAAAAATATTATCAAAAAAATATAAATACTATAAGTAGACATAATTTGTAGAATTACCTACCCCTTCCAATTGGCAGACCATTCAGAAAGTGCACTGTCCACTATATTAAAGTCCACTATATTAAGCTGACATGTTTAGAAGGACTTGGTGTTTTGAATATAGAGGTAGGATTTTCCCCCAGAGGAAATATTGGACGTTGGGCTCATGCATGGATAACTCCATTTCACACAGAAAATTGACAAATGACCAGGGGTGCTCATATTTTGTATTAACGTACTTCTGACACCACATTTGAGTTTTCAGTTCTTTACGCAGTACAGGTAAACACAAACGGTCTGATAATAGCTGCACATTGTAATCCCACACATTCTACAGGTGTACAGAGATTAGGGTGAAAAGTGCTCGTCTATTCCTTTCAGTGTAAATTTAAGTATGGCCAGTGTGGTCTTGCTTGGGTGAAATTTGGATTAGATTAATTCAGATTTAGATTAGTATAGAACCTGAAAATGGAGATACTTCTGCCACAGCCCAAACTGACAGCAGCAGGAAGAAAATAATACATAGAGATACAAGTTACAGAGAGCATACAAATTGAACAATATCCTATTAAAACACAACCACAAATGGTTTAAAAGCTGCCAGTAACAATGCACTAAAAGAAATGGTAGTAAAATGTACAGGAGTTTGTTGAGTTTATGAATAATAATGTTTTCCAACAGTTTTATCAAAGTGAATACAAGCTACGTATCTGTATGACATTTACATTTACAGCATTTAGCAGACGCCCTTATCCAGAGCGACTTACATTTGGTACAATCTTACAATCCAAGCAATTGTGGGTTAAGGGCGTTGCTCAAGGACCCAACTGTGGCAACTTGGCAGAGGTGGGTTTTGAACCCTGGACCTTCTGGTCCAGAGTCCAGCATCTTAACCACTAGGCTACCACAGTCCCGAGAATTTGAGAGTTTAACCTAGCTAGACTGTATGGACCACATTTGGTACAATTATAATCTCAATATAAAAATGCTTGTTAAGGGTATTATTCAATTTACCACTGATGTACAGTACTGTGCAAAAGTCTTAGGACACCGTCAGATTAGATTAGATACCATTCTTTTACCAATGGCACAATGATCATATAGAACTATTTCTCAGTCTCGTTATTAGAATATAACCAGAAAATACAGGAAACTTGTTTACAGTATAAAAAAACAGAAACAACAGCTTCTATATGCTACAGTGACAAGTATTTAGTGTGACCTCCCCTTACACTTGAGCAATAGCAGCATCTGGCAGCTTCATCAGGATGCCAAGCTGACCCTTCTACAGTCCAAGAAGCTTGATCAGGAATGGTGTTTTTGGAAGGGTATCATCCAAAAAGCCACTTTTTCAGCATAAAAGGCTAATGTATGCTAAAGCCCACAAAGATTGGAATGAGGATCAATGGAAAAGTGTAATATGAAGTGATGAAAAGTCCTCAACAATCAGTTACATACGGTTACTATACTGTACCATTGCTGAATTGACTAATCTAATGGTGCCCTAAGACTTTTGCACAACACTGTAGATACAGCTGCAATACCATGTGATCAGCTCATAGTAACAGATTTATACATTATTCAGGTATCTTTGGAGAACAGAGAACAATTAAGATAAATTCACATGTGTTGGACTATTCTATAGAAAGTTAATTAAACTATTTAATTAATTAATGTTTATTAACCAATAATTTGGGGTTTAGTGTGCGAGTGTAAATGTAATGCAGTCTTACCTTAATGCCTTCCACCACTGGTGCTGTGTCTCGCAGTGTTTCATCATGCAAAGCTGCTTTCATACTGGACATGGCAAGCTGTGCATCAGCAAGTCTCTCACCCTCTGCATCCACCAACTCCAGTTTCTGAAAACACAAACGACGCTTAGTTAGGACTCTGTCTCGTGCAAAGGTTTGCGCACCTCAGTCAAAAGCCATGATTAATTCGTTTTCTAATAGAAACAAAAGATACCACAATCCCACAAAAGACCAACAATAAGCAAGACAATCATTCAATCATTTGTGTAACCCACGTAATCCACTCCAGGGCCACAGGGGGACCAACAGCATACGCTGGGCACTTGCACACATGCATTCATTCACTCAGACACTTTAGAGACCCCGATTGACAGATATGCCAGATATGCTTTGGCAGATAACAAATCTGAAAAGATTAAGCAACAAAGTAACAACAACAATTTGCTTCAACTGATCCAGGTGATTAACAGGTGCACACCTGCTCTTTGACTTTCTCTGCTGTATCAGCCAGCCTCTCCATCTCCCTTTCTTTGTTCTCCTGCCGAATAGCTTCCTCCTCCCGCAGCATGGTCTCCACCTTAGTCTTATTATCCACCTTAGAGAAGTCAAGCTCTGCCACTTTCACCTGTGCCTCTTTAGCCTGAGAAAACACACACGAGCCTGTATTAATATACATATGTAACACCAGCACCTTAAGTAGCAGCCACCGACATGAAACCATCATCACAAAAAAGTATATAGTTAAATTAACAAAAAAAACAACACAATTAATATTAAACTATAATGCTGTTCTTATCCGGTTGGTTACAATGGAACAGAAGAAGTTAAATATGTTAAGCATACATATCTACACTGAGTCGCCAGTTCATTAGGGTTCCACTACCTTTGTATCCAAAACTATTAGACTAATAGAGATTTAAGGTGAACTTCTTGTTTAAGGCCCGTCTCCCATAACATTTGAGAAATCTCAAAAGCAAAAGAAGGGGGCATAAGCAAAGCAGATATTCCAGAAGCAACATACCCTTTGAGCAAAATATGAAGAGAAAAAAAAAAAATGAAAGTAATGACATTCATACTAAAAAAAGAGCATCAGATAACAGCAAAGAGAAATAAAACAAGCAAATGTATTTTATAACATATAATCTGATATAGTTTTGTCATCTGCAAAAGATATTTCCCAATTTGATTTGTAATATTTTGCTTGTGGGATACATTATTTTGTGTGAAACTTCTTTGGCACAAAATTAACTCCATAGTACAAGGATCTATAAAATATACAATACGTCACCACTTAGATTAGAAAGTAATGCCGCTCAGAGACTAAGAAGCAAGTTCTCCGTTTTACCCCAAGGGAACATCATAAACGCTAAAATCTTGAAGATCAAGTTGGCAAAAATATATGTAAAGAGCAGAGGAGCTACAATAAAAGTGCAGAGGCTAGAAAGGACACGATCTTGTTTCCGTAGAACAGAAGAGGAGACACTGGGATATTTTAATTGCTGTGGGAAATTCATTCCAATAAAGAAGCAGGATACTGAAACATCAAAACCTGGCCTTGTCAGCATGGTTAGAACTTAAAGACAGAGGTACCAGACTAGCTGAAGCTGCACGTGGGTCTGAATCAAATAAGCATGTGGAGAGCCACCTTTTGGGGCTTGTAAAGCTAGGACAACAGACCAGTTTTTCAGCTAGGATTAACAGTGGACGAACAGCGGAAAGTCTGTCAGAGATGAGGAGAACCAACGAGAAGATGCTGAAATTAAGTCCAAGGTCTTAAGAATTATAATAGGAAATAATCTGTCTTATATTTCCACTAATCCATCTCTAAATAACAGAAAACTATCGAACCCTTGCAACACCTAATGACGGAAAAGAGAATCGCAGTCTTGAAAGCCATATAAAAACCTGTTCTTATTCTGCTTTCGTTTTTAAGTGTTTCAAGTTTTATAAAAGACACAAATAAGAATAAGTATATTCATTCTATGACTGTATTGTACAGTACTGTACTAAATGTTTAAGTGTTTTAATTAATATTACTGTTTAAAATGAAACATAATGAGCAAAGTAACTAAACTAAGACGTGACTATGGTAATGTCCGATCAACGCCCTGTTTCACAGAACATAATAAGGACATTAAACAGCGCATGCCTGTACAGTGGTGCTTGAAGGTTTGTGAACCCTTTAGAATTTTCTATAATTCTGCATAAATATGATCTAAAACATCAACAGATTTTCACACAAGTCCTAAAAGTAGATAAAGAGAACCCAGTTAAACAAATGAGGCAAAAATATTATACTCGGGCATTTATTTATTAAGGGAAATGATCCAATATTACATATTAGTGAGTGGAAAAAGTATGTGACCCTTTCCTTTCA
This sequence comes from Ancistrus triradiatus, assembly GCA_025084515.1. NCBI lineage: Eukaryota > Metazoa > Chordata > Actinopteri > Siluriformes > Loricariidae > Ancistrus > Ancistrus triradiatus. The sequence goes on from JAJAGP010001376.1 coordinate 127,912, forward strand.
GTATCTGGTGTGACCCCCCTGTGCAGCAATAACTACAACTAAACGTTTCCTGTAACTGTTGATCAGTCCTGCACACCGGCTTGGAGGAATTCAGCTTCAGCTCTGGGATGTTGGTGGGTTTCCTCACATTAACTGCTTGCTTCAGGTCCTTCCACAGCATTTCGATTGGATTAAGGTCAGGACTTTGACTTAGCCATTCCAAAACATGAACCTTATTCTTTAACCATTCTTTGGTAGAATGACTTGTGTGCTTAGGGTCGTTGTCTTGCTGCATGACCCACCGTCTCTTGAGATTCAGTTCATGGACAGATGTCCTGACATTTCCCTTTAGAATTCTCTGATATAATTCAGAATTCACTGTTCCATCAATGATGGAAAGCCGTCCTGGCCCAGATGCAGCAAAACAGGCCCAATCCATGATATCATGACCACCACCATGTTTCACAGATGGGATAAGGTTCTTATGCTGGAATGCAGTGTTTTCCTTTCTCCAAACATAACGCTAAACCAAAAATTTAAATCACTGTTGTTCAGTGTTCTTCTGATGGTGGACTCATGAACATTAACATTTTCCAATGTGAGAGAGGTCTCCAGTTGCTTAGAAGTTACCCTGGGGTCCTTTGTGGCCTCACCAAGGCGTGTAGCCTTGCTTTTGGAGTGATCTTTGTTGGTCGACCACTCCTGGGGAGGGTAACAATGGTCTTGAATTTCCTCCATTTGAACACAATCGGTCTGACTGTCCAAACTCTTTAGAGATGGTTTTGTAACCTTTTCCAGACTGATGGGCATCAACAACTATTTTTCTGAGGTCCTCAGAAATCTCCTTTGTTCGTGCCATGATACACTTCCACAAACGTGTTAGGAAGAGCAGACTTTGATAGATCCCTGTTCTTTAAATAAAACAGGGTGCCCACTCACACCTGATTGTCATCCCATTGATTGAAAACACTTGACTCTAATTTCACCTTCAAATTAACTACTAATCCAAGAGGTTCACATACTTTTGCCACTCACTAACATGTAATATTGAATCATCATTATAAAATAAATAAATATATGACCAAGTATAATATTGTCTCATTTGTTTAACTGGGTTCTCTATCTACTTTTAGAACTCGTGTGAAAATCTGATGTTGTTTTAGGTCATGTTTATGCAGAAATATAGAAAATTCTAAAAGGTTCACAAACTTAAGTACCACTGTATAAAATAATTTAAGAAATGAGGAGGGTCATATAATGTCACTGATGTCAACTTTGTGTGCTGAGAAAAATGTATCTGTTAAATTGAAGAGAGTCACCGAAACACAGCTAAATCAGAATCTTCGTAAACTGTGTATAGAATAAGTAAACACATAGAATAAATAAATCCTGGTTATAGCAGTTTGTTGGCTTCCGTGTGGGACGTAACCAGTAGAAACTACTTTACGCTGCAGAAGAATTATTATGAATGTTATTAACAATACATTTATTTGTTTAACACTGATGTATTTAATCAAATTTCAATCAAGTTGTGTCACCATTTTATGAAAGCAATAAGACCTGAGAGTTGACACACAGCCAAACAGCACCCTAACCCGTGATAAAGTCACTGTAACACATGGCCTCTCCTGTCTTATTGCTTTAATATACTCAATACTATTAAATCCATCCATCATCATGTATTGGCCTTAAACAAAAGTTAAAAGGAAATTGATGGCAAAGCATAAAGTACTTGTGACCACATAATTAAGAGTAAAAATAACTCCAGGAAAGTAAAGGCTGCACATAGTAGTTTCTTACTCATACACACTTTCCAGACTTGTACACAATATCTATATTATGCAAGTTTTTTACAGTTCGGCAGCCCTCTGAGGTTCCTGGGTAATGGCTATACAATTTTGGGTAAATTACATCCCAGTGATAGCGACAGTGCACCTTAAATAGAAACTAGTGTAGACACTGGTTGTAGCTAAAACTAGGGCTGGTGCTGGAGAATTAATCATTCGAAACCTAATTAGACCAAGCCCTCAAGATATCTCACCATGTGAAATCTGAGGAAAGTATCAAGACATTAAAAAGGTGACTGCATAGAACAACAGAATGTGAAATTAGGTTTCCTATACTACCTGTTATTCTGATACAGGTATGATTCAGCATGTATGGTCTCACTTACTCATTGCCCATTTAACCACCATTACTTACTCATGCTTTGTATTTTGTGCATCAGGCTCACTCGTTATTGACCAATATAAACCATGAAACTCACTGTTATATTTATTAATATTATTTTAAGTATAATATACCATTCACTTATTATACAGTTATGCATTGCTTAATGTCCATCATACATCCTGTGATATTGCATGTTATGCAATCTGGATGTCCTCCAAACCCCATTTTACTTAATATATACACTTATATGCTATATGGAATACTGTAGTGTACTGGGTATCAATTAACTAGCCAAGACACTGCATTGTTTCCCATATGTTAATTTATTTAATATCAGTATTCACCACCAGATATTGACTTACCTTTTTTTTAACTATTTAAAATCATTAGGGATGCATCGATCTGATTTTTGGACCGAACATAGGTCCCAATCAAAATTAGCTGGATTGGGTATCGGAAAATTAAGCCGATCCATGGGTCCGATCCATCCACTTTTTGTGACGTGTGCTACGCCATACATCAGTTATACCAACAAGTCTGATGGCAACATGCAAAATGTACAGAACAAATGTTGCAAGGGGTGGTGGTAGCACTGCAAAACCGAACATATAATGTTAATGATTAATAATACATTAATAACTTAATACAGTTTAAGATCCTTCAAGATCCTGCTTTTTTATTTTGAATTTGAATGCTATACCAAGGTCCTGCACAAGTTTGCATTATTTTAGCAATAAATAAATAGCACTTCAGTACATCTATATCTTTGTATTAATTTGTTACATGTTGTGTTACAAAGTCAGTAAAGTAATGTTTATGTCAGTTCTGATGCCTTAAATTTCCCCCACATGTTGAGGTATGTTTTTTATTAATCCAACAATGGTATCAACTGTAGGGCAGCAACAACGAATCGATAAAATCGATAATAATCGATTATTAAAAGTGTTGGCAACGAATTTCATTATCGATTTGTTGTGTCGCATGATTTCTATGTCTCTCGCCTTATCATATCCACTTATGTTACTTGTGGCACTTCGTCAACGCTGGAAAAAAATACGAGTTGTACGGAGCGAGGCGGAGCCAACGAGAACGCAGAATCTTCAAAATAAGTTAGCATTAAGAATTAAATAAATTCTACAAATGAAACATGACCGACGCAGAAAAGAAGGTTCGGCTTAAGTCCTCAAAAGTGTAGGAGCACTTCACGCTTCACACAACTAAAAAAATGTGTAACATGCAAGCTTTGCAAAAGTGATCTGACCTGGCACGGGAGCACCCCGGTGCTGATACAGCCCTCAAAACGGAAACATGTTGGGAGTCACTGATGAGGATGAAGGGAGCTCAACAACAGCGTAAGTCACCACAATATCCCGAGTTTGTTCCGTTTTGAAGTGAGGAAACGTAACGGCGCAATCACACTATGCGAACGGGCAAAGCACGGTTGATGCTGGTTTTTGCTTGTTAGCTGGATAATGACAGTGATGGAGTTAGCAGAGACAGATATCCTATGTTGGCCAGGCTAGCCAAGTCCTATTTATGCATTCCTGCTACTTCAACACTGTCGGAGCATCTATCTTCTGCGGCAGGAAATATAGTCTCTAAAAAGAGAGCCAGCTTTAGCCAGGAGCATGTTGACATGCTAACATTTTTGGATTGCAATGCAAGTTCCTAAAGAAAGGGAGTGAATGAGCTTGTATGTAGTGTTTGCACTACATACAATACAGAGATGCACTTCTTTTTCTTTATAATTTAATTTGTTATTTTAATTTATTAATAAATGAAATTTAATTTATTATTATTCAATTATTGTAAGCACTTATTTGCTCTGTTATTCAGTGTTATATTTCTGAATAAAGACATGGAAATTATTTATTTATTTGTAACCGATTCATCGAATATCGAAAAAAAATATCGACCCGATTGATTGATCAGAAAATAATCGTTAGTGGCAGCCCTAATCAACCGTATGCAAAGTTTAATGTATCGGTCAACCAAAACGAAAAAGCTGGATCGGTGCACCCATAAAAATCATGCAGCGCACTCTCTCACTCTCACTCATGGATTTATACACTGCTTTATTTGATAGCACAACGCAATTTCCTGTAGTAATTTATTACAAGCATTTCATATACAGCAAGGGAACTGAAACTGTGCCAAAGCTGTGAGAATGAGTGCATTTAAATCGCTGGTGGCTTGCACTGCAACAAACACATTAACAGAAAAACACCAACAGAAAATAATAATCCGCTCACTGTCCTACTAATCCTGTGAGCTTCATCATCTCAGTGCTTATGGAGGAGCGCAGTGCCACCCAAACATAGCTCAGCCCGTCAGGTCCTGCTCATGCTTGCCTGTCTGCATGCAATTTCATAAAACGTTCAGCACAGAGGCTGCGCTGTGACTGTCCCTTACAACTGGTTAAGCATTAACATGGGTTAGTAGGTTAATACCTTAATAATAAGGGTTAATAACCTATCATTGACCAGATGTACCTTTGAACAGACGTTAGGGAGGCGGCGTATACCTGTACCACACACTTCTAGGCTGTATACCCTAAAACACCATAGGTTACTGTTACACAAACACCCATTTTATTTTTCGATTTGTACTTTTCTTTTCATGCGTTGTAGCCCATAGAAAATGAATCATTGTGTGCTCATTCCCTGTCATTACCAGTATTCAGGGAGCAACACAAAAGCAAACAAGGGCCTGCATAATCCTGGATATTATTGAAACACACCTGGTACTCTTGAACAGAAAAGCTACAACACTGGAGCATAGTGTAGACTAAGAATTTCTCTGGCTAACACTCCCCAGTCAGGTTGGTTCATTTGTAGCCTACATACCACTATCTCAGGCAGTGTCTGCAGCGTTGTTTTGACTGGTCTTCAGGAGACAGAGTGTCTGGGAGGGACATGGCCCTCTGACATCAACAAAGAAAGAGTGGGAATGTGTTGGTTCAGAATGGAGCTCCAGCCACTGCCAAACACACACACCCACAACATAACACAATTACAGACCCTCCAACGCTGATTACAAAGCTCTATCATGTAACCAGAAGCAGTGCAACCGACTGAAGTGGGTTTGTTTTACCTGTTCTGAGCTGTTCTCGAAGCCTCTCCTCTGTCACACCCAGGGCTCGCACCATGCCCCGAACCCTGCATGCCGCTTGCAACTAACTCATTGCATTTGGCCTCTCCACTCCCTCCTCTGCAATCAGTTGTTTACACAAATCACAACTCTTACTTCAGCAGTGGTGGGCATTTCAAATAACGTTGTAGTCAATACCTCAAATACAATGTAGCTGAGATATTGCTCATTACAAAAGTCTGCATGAATTAACTAGTTCACCAAATGTAAATACTAACCAAGCAAACTTCCTTTAAGTTTCACCAATTTTATAACAAGCAGTCTTGCTGTATCCAGTCAACCAGTCTTAGTATCTTCGTTAAATCTACCAAGACCGCCATCCCTCTCAAACTTTCAGCTCAAACAGGATAAGACTGAATGCCAGCCAAGAGGCCCAGATCACTCTGGAGGAACTGCAGAATCTGCAAGCTGAGGTGGGCGACTCGTCCATAGGACAACAATCAGTTGTACACGGCAACAATTCTGGCCTGATGGAAGAGTGGGCAGAAGACAGCTTTCTCAAGACATCCATAAAATTTTGCCACAGCCCACCTGGGAAACACACCAAACATTGGGAAGAAGGTGCTCTGGTCAGACGAACTTTTTGGCCACAATGCCAAATGTTTATTTTGGGCAAAAAAGCAACACAAGCTCATCACCCTGAAACCCACCATGCCCACTTTCAAACATGGGTTGCAGCATCATGTTTGGGCCTGCTTTTCTTCATCAGGACAGGTAAGATGGGTTAAAATTAATGGGAGATGGATGGAGCCAAATACAGGACCATTCTGGAAGAAAACTTTTGGAGTCGTCTGCAAAAGACCTGAGACTGAGACGGAGATTTATCTTCCAACAAGACAATGATCCAAAACCTAAAGCAAAATCTACAATGGAATGGTTCACAAATAAACGTATCCAGGTGTTAGAATGGCCAAGTCAAAGTCCAGACCTGAATCCAATCGAGAATCTGTGGAAAGAGCTGAAAACTGCTGTTCACAAACGCTCTCCATCCAACCTCACTGAGCTCCAGCTGTTTTGCAAGGAAGAATGGGCAAAAATTTCATTCTCTCGATGTGCAAAACTGTATTAACGCAAGGGGGCCGAATAATTTTGCACGCCCCACTTTTTTAGTTTTTTATTTCTAAAAAAAGTTTAAAATATCCAATAAATTTTGTTCCACTTCACGATTGTGTCCCATTTGTTGTTGATTCTTCACAAAAAAATACAATTTCATATCTTTATGTTTAAAGCCTGAAATTTGGCAAAAGGTTGAAAAGTTCAACGGGGCCGAATACCTTTGCAAGACACTGCACATGAATAAAATAATGATATTCATTTCTCAAGCCTCACCTCCTTAAATTGTTCCATGTAACAAGCTAAAGTGATGCTAAATAAATAAATAAACGAATCCGTCAGTGTGTGGAAAACATCGTCAACTGCTGGAACTTGCATTCACTTTATTATGCGTCTATTCAACTGAAAAATTTCTGTGGTTAAGTCACCAGCAAAAGTTAATGTTCTGAAATAAAACAAAAATCAGCATATTAAACTTGCACTAAATTAACAGGACTTAAAACGTTACAAATTTTATTTCCACCTGCAACCCTCATAAAATACACCATATTCTTAACAGGACGCCATTTCAGATTCAGATAAGGTCTGAGTTTCACCTTAATTTCACAATTTGTTGGATTTCTTTATAGAATTAGAAAACTGCTACATGATTTTTTTAGTCTATTTTTACACTAAAACATCAAGTAGCAGTTTACGAAAGAGTGTTTCAACAGCATTATTAGTAGAAGTAACACATGGGATGAAAGCTGTAACATTTAAACTAGTGTACATTATATGGGGGTGAATAGACTAGTCAACTGATACGTCCACTATGGATGTCGAAATATGCATCGAAATATGACAGAGATACACACATGATCTCTTGATTAGCCTGGTTTTCAAGTGTGTCTGGCTGTTTCGTCCACCAGCTCAAGGTGATTTAATTCATCTTTTTAAACTAAAACCTAAGCAAATTATAAAAATGCAATGTGCTAAAGGTGAGTAGAGTTTGTCATGTACCTCTGAGTTATGACTTCTGTATCGCATTACATCTTTTATATCCATTTTATATCCATTAAATCTTTTAGGTACCTGCTGGTTTGATTAGTATGTAATGCGTGTTTAAAAAAAATACAGACTACCCTGTGAATATTTACAGTGGGGCAAAAAACTATTTAGTCAGCCACTGATTGTGCAAGTTCTCCTACTTAGAAAGATGAGAGAGGTCTGTAATTTTCATCATAGGTACACTTCAACTAAGAAACAAAATGAGAAAAAAAATCCAGGAAATCACATTGTAAGATTTTTAAAGAATTTAAATGTAAAATTAATGTAAGGTATTTTGTCAATACCAAAACTTCAACGCAATACTTTGTAACAATAACCTTTGTTGGCAAGACAGATGTCACACAACGTTGCCTGTGAGTCTTCACCAGGTTTGCACACACTGTGCTGGTTATTTTGGCCCATTCCTCCATGCAGATCTCCTCTAGAGCAGTGATGTTTTGGGCACACTGACTTTTCAACTTCCGTCACAAATTTTCTATGGGGTTTTGAGGGCTGGAGACTGGGCTAGGCCCACGCCAGGACCTTGAAATGCTTTTTAACGGAGCCCGAGCGTTGTGTTTGGGGTCATTGTCATGCTGGAAACCCGCCACGTTCCATCTTCATGCTCTCACTGATGGAAGGAGGTTTTTGGCTTAAATCTCACGATAACATGGCCCCGTTCATCTTCTTCCCTTACACAGATCAGTCGCCCTGGCCCCTTGCATGAAAAACAGCCCCAAAGCATGATGTTTCCAAAACCACCCCATGGCTTCAAGAAGGTAATGCTTTCACAGCAGCTCTTCCTCAAACACGCGAGTTGATTTTCTACAAAAAGTTTCTATTTTTGGTTTCATCTGACCACAATGATTCTCCCAATCTCTCGTGGATCATCCATATGCTCTCTGGCAAATTAGACGGGCGGAACTGTATTCTTTTTTGTGGCTTAAGGCAGGAGACACGCCTGTTACTGCAGGATCTGAGTCCCTCTCGTCGTAGTGCTTTACTGATGGTAGCCTTTGGTCCCAGCTCTCTGCAAAGGTCCTTCATCATGTCTCCTTCTTTCCGTGTATTTTCCCTGGGATTTTTGCTCATTTTGACCCCACGAGATGAGGATCTTGTGTGGGGCCCCCAGATCGGGAGATTGTCAATATGGGCTTGTATTTCTCCATTTTCTTACATTTGCTCAACATTATTATTATTCCTCAACCTGCGTGCCTATTGTCAGATTCCTCTCTCCAGCCATGGTTGAGTTTGGAGTCCCTGACGTTTGAGGCTGTTGACATGTGGTCTTTATACGATAACGAGTCAAGCAGGCCATTAATCAAGTAGGAGTGGAGACAGAAGAGCTTTCTTAAAGAAGGAGTTACAGGTCTGTGAGAGCCATAAATCCTGCTTGTTTTGTGGGTGTCCACAAATACTTATTTTCCAACCATGATATACATTAAAATTCTTTAAAAATCCTACAAAAATCCTACAACACGCGTGATTTCATAAGTTGAAGTTACCTATGCTGAACATTTCAAGACCTCTCTCATCTTCTAAGAAGGAGAATCAGTGGCTGCTAAATATTTTTGCCCCCTGTTATGAGTGCTAATTGTTTTTTCTGTTAAATGGTGTCCTACAATGTAGACTGCAATGTCGAACTGGAATGTTACGGTTGTTAACTGTATTTAAACTGTTGGTTTTTAGTAAACATTTAACTCACTGCATTCATTAAACATTAACCTTGTTTCAATTATAACAGAAGCTGTTTTTATCTGAATAGTCCCAAATAGTTTTTTAAAAACTAAAACTACCGTATTTTTCTTTCGGACCACAAGGCGCAACTTTAAAATCCTTTAACTTTCCTCAAAATCGACAGTTTGCGCCTTAAATGCGGTGGTCTAAATGTATGAATTAATTCTGGTTATGCTTTCCCTGACCTAGACAACCGATTGTAATGGTACCCGGCACTCATAAATCTGTCAATGTTTTAGGCATTAGCCCGGTCTTGGTAAGTTACTAATCTTATGGGCAACCGTAGTGCACAGCCATAGCGGAGGAATACGGTATGTGCTCAGCATTACTGTGTGTGCAATTATTCATTCATTTCTAAGCGGATTTCATTCAAACTCAACGCTATCAGTCACGCAGTACAACATGGACATAGAGCAGCTGCGAGAGAATTCAACATTAACGAATCAATGATACGGAAGTGGAGGAAGCAAGAAGACGCCCTGCGCCAGGTAAAGACCAAACTGAGCTTCCGAGGGAACTTAAGAGTTTTGTTTCATTTAATGCGTCTTATAACCCGGTGCGCTTTATGTATGAAAATAGATCCGTTAGAAGTCGATCGTTGATATTGCGTCTTATAATCCGGTGCGCTTTATGGTCCGAAAAATACGGTACTCTACCATTCAAAATCTTAGAAAAGAGTAGGCATGCTACAAGCCCAAGCACCTTGTCATCAGCTCGGATGGCACGGAGCTTCATGATGAGCTGGAAGCGTAGGAAGTTGTTGGTGCCGATGGACTGCAGCTCCAGCAGCTTACAAAGTGCCACCAGCTGTGGTCGTGTGAGGTTGTCCAGTGTCAGCTCATCCTCAAACAGCTTAGAGAATCGGATAATCTCCTCATTACTAGGCCTCTCCCCTGAATCACGGATCTAATGAAAGGGGCCAGAAAGAGGGGGAATATCAGGAAGACAAAGAAAGACAGAACAAAAGGAAAGAATGAAAAGATTTTGAAATAATTATTTTGCTGCAGATTACTGCAGAATGTGTATGAACACAAGATGACCACATGAGGGCACTACAGTACAAAGGAAAAGTAGGGTGGGGAAACCTCTTAAGCATATTGACAGACATTTTAAGTCCGTTCAAGTAGCAGAATTTCTTGGACAATCTGTTCAGAATTGCAGTGTCCCTCTCAAATGTACTGGCTCTTTAAGAGTGTTCCAAATTAATCAGTGATCAGTTCTGGCGTGTTACCTTTTGAAAGAAGGTAGAAAACTCCTCAGTGACATTGCCTTTGTCAGCTTTGTTTCTCAGTGCAATCTCCTCCACAGTGTCCTGCAAGAACTTGGCCATCTCCAGTTTCACTCTCAGCTCCTTCTTCAACCTCTCCTCCTGCAACATACAAAACGCTGATGGTAATTAATATAATTACCCACTTCTACAAATGCTCAATGAACATGCATAGCCCCCTTGGGTCCTGGCATTCATGTGGATGTTCCTTAAAACGTACCCCCATCAGTCACATTTCTACAGTTATCTGATTATTCAACTGCTCATGTATACAGCATACTCGAAAAAGAAATCAGAAATCAGATTAAGAAATCCAATACAGAGTGCTGGATTTTACTCCAGTAATTGGATTACTCCTAGCATGTATACCAGTTACCCAATTATAATTGTTGTTTTCAGTCTGCGCATGTGCACGAGCCTTCCCCCACAGTTGCCAGGACCACGTATTCTAAAGAAATGGCTTTATTTGACCACTTTTCCACTGACTTTAGAGGTGTACCCCCCCTTCACTGGATCTGGCAACCCCGGAATTAAACCTGCCACGTAATTAATGGCAGCAAAACAGCCATCGAACAGTTTGTGAAGAATTTGATTATTTAATATTCAAGTTCAAAATTTGTCACATTTATGAGACTATTGGCTGGTTGCAAAGTAGAAATTCGATTACTGCCCGAGTCATGTAAGCCCAGAGGTTTCCCATTATCTGATTAAAAAACGCAGTGTGCACATTGGTGTGAGCCGTTTGGCTAGTCCTTATAAGTGGCTGGTATTCCAGTGCATTTTCAAGCTGGAGTTGAGGTCCGATTCTGTGCAGCCAGCCAAGATCAGCCAGAGTTGGCAAACCAATTCTCTGCAGCCTTTGTTCAAAGACAGCAGGGAAGAAAGTTGATGAACTGAGTTGTTGGCAGCGGAAACCTATAAAATGTTTCATATTGACAGTCACTGGGGTATTCAGTGCAACCCATTCTACTGCCACTGCTCATCTACAGAGAATCCAGAAATGTATGCTTTATATTAAATTAATGTGTTACAAGTGAGTGTGGCTGAAAAACCTAAGCTCAATAATTGTAAGTGAAGTCCACAAATGTTGATTTATATAATGTATATTGAACATTAAATGACACATACAGTGGTGTGAAAAAGTGTTTTTTGCATGTTTGTCACAAGTGATTCGGAACATCAAACCAATTTAAATATTAGTCAAACAACACAAGTAAACACAAAATGCAGTTTTTAAATAAGTGTTTATTGTTAAGGGAGGAAGAAAAAAAAAAAACCTACATGGCCCTGTGTGATTGCTTCCTAATAACTGCAGCAACAACTGCAACCAAGCGTTTGCAATAACTTGCAATGAGTCTTTTACAGTGTTTTAAGGTCATGCCACAGCATCTCAATAGGATTCAGGTCAGGACTTTGACTAGGCCACTCCAAAGTCTTCATTTTGTTTTTATTCAGCCATTCAGAGGTGGACTTGCTGGTGTTTTGGCTCATTGTCCTTCTGAAGAACCCAACGTCGTTTCAGCTTGAGGTCACGAACAGATGACCGGACATTCTCCTTCAGGGTTTTTTGGTAGACAGCAGAATTCATAGTTCCATTTATCACAGCAAGTCTTCCAGGTCCTGAAGCAGCAAAACAGCCCCAGACCATCACACTACCACCACCATATTTTACTGTTGGTATAGTGTTCTTTTTCTGAAATGCTGGGTTACTTTTGTGTCAGATGTAATGGGGGGACACACCTTCCAAAGAGTTCAACTTTTGTCTTGTCAGTCCACAGAATGTTTTCCCAAAAGTCTTGGGGATCATCAAGATGTGTTCTGGAAATATTGAGATGAGCTTTAATGTTCTTTTTGTTTAGCAGTGGTTTTTGTCTTGGAACTCTGCCATGCAGGTCATTTTTGCCCAGTCTCTTTCTTGTGGTGGAGGCATGAACACTGACCTTAAGTGAGGAAAGTGAGGCAAGTGCAGTTCTTTGGATGTTGTTGTGGGGTCTTCTGTGACCTCTTGGATGAGTCGGCTACTCCTGGGAAGGTTGACCAGTGTTAGATGTCTTCACCATTTGTGGATAATGGCTCTCACTGTAGTTTGCTGGAGTCCCAAAGCTTTTATAAATGGCTTTATAACCTTTCCGGACTGATAGATCTCAATTACTTTTTCTCAATTGTCCTGAATTTCTTTGGATCTCGTCATGATGTGTAACTTTTAAGGCTCTTGTGATGTACTTCACTTTGTCAGGTAGGTCCTATTTAAGTGATGTCCTGATTGAGAACATGTGTGACAATAATCAGGCCTGGGTGTGGCTACAGACAGTGAACTCAGAACTCAGGTGTGATAAACCATAGTAAAGTTGTGTTTCAACAAGTGGGGGTATGTATGTATTTTTGGATTTTTTCTCCTTTGATAATAAACACCTTCATTTAAAAACAGCATTGTGTGTTTACTTGTGTTGTCTTTGGCTAATATTTAAATTGGTTTGATGTTCCGAAACACTTAAGTGTGACAGACATGCAAAAAAATAGGAAATCAGGGAGGGGCAAACACTTTCACACCACTGTACATGTATATGTTTTGGTTGTACAGAAAGACGGTGATAGTTCACTGTACCTTCTTGGATTGCGTCTCAAAGGTGGACGGCAGCATGTTTGGGAAAAGTTTCAATGCAATAGGGAGCAGAAACTCCATAAATGGAACAATGATGAAAACCAGGAAAGGCAGGAGTCGAAATAAGTCTGCACATGTCCTCAGGAACTGAAAAAGACAAAAAATACTAGAAGTATTAATATTTTAAAGTATGTAAAAGCAAGTCTCACAACATAACTAACTTGATAGTGGTCTGTTTAAGATTGCGGAATTGTTTGCATATATTTAATTTGTCCCCTTCAGAGGTTGTGTTAACTTTATTGATAAAAAACAACAAAGCTTAGACTTGACCAGGGTTGCGCAAACTTTTATGCAAGACTATAAGGAGATTGTAATGATGTTTATTCAGCCTAACATGTAGATACAGCTCCCTCCACAGATATTGTCACTCCTGGTTAAGATTAATAAAAAGGGTTATATGTACTTCACCTTAAAGTGAATTTGCTTAATCTCACATTAAAAAAATGAGAAAAATCCAAACTTTAAGTCAATTTAGTCTGAGGGTAAAAAAATCTATCATCAGAAAATAATTATTTTTAAATGTGCCACCATTATTGACACTCCTAGAAACTCTTAAGACATTTAACAGAATGTTTGTTTTCCTTTTTACACAATTCTGAATTATATCAGAGAATTCTGAAAGAAAATATCAGGACATGTGTCCATGAACTGAATCTCAAGAGAAGGTGGGTCATGCAGCAAGACAACGACCCTAAGCACACAAGTCATTCTACCAAATAATGGTTAAAGAAGAATAAAGTGCAGGTAGGCCAATAATTGTGGAACATGTGGTTTGGTTAAAAACAATTGTTCTTTGATGATGGATTTATTCCCCTCAGACTACATTGACTTCAATTGTAGGACTTTCTTTTTGTCCATGTGAGACATCGCATACTCTTCACTACCACATGTGCCATGGCGGGTGTTAATGACAGTTATAAGCTAAATTAGAAAATAACCTCACTCCAAGATGGTAGATGACCTATGAGATTTTATCCTCATTCCAAAAACCATCTAATAGGAAGTAACCAAGGCAGAGAATGCAACATGTGGACAGACACTCAGAGAGGCACACAACAACCTCACAAGGGTGACACAGAGGGGGAGGGAGAGATGGTGACAAAACTATTGTGCTTCTGTGTGAAAGGTTTTACAGACACTAGAACAAGGTAGGGATTTTTGCATAAGAACAAATGGATACTGGGGTCCCATTATCTGAATATCCGTTATCCAAATCCTTTCCAGACAGGAGGTACGTTTGGATAACAGGGATTGACTGTACTTACCCCTGTGAGAAATTAATCACCACTTATGTATGCGGCATTTACCAGAAAACCCTTTCTAAAAAAAACAACTTTTAATTTAGCCAAGTGAGCCTAATGATTTTTCTGATGTTCCATTAGCCCACAGACACTGTGCTGCCTCTGTACCCATTTTCTACTGACAGGAAAATCTAAGAGTGCCTCTATAAAAAACACAATGACAGGTTCTCGATTATTGTTAAAAAATGGTTACATTTTTCATGCAATGTTCAAGTAAAAATATGTCTTCACCAGGTAAAATACATTACACTTCAAAAGTAGATAACATGTATTAATTACATTTACAGTACAGTGTGTTGTGTACTTTTTGTTTGTTTTTCCATCATATTGTTTCCCTGCTTGTCCTGGTATATTCAAATGTATGCAAAAGATAAAATGTAAACTACACACAAGCCTAAAACTTTTTGATTATTACTTCAAATAATTGCGTGTTTAATAACAGAGTTGAAATGAATGTGACTTTATTGTACAGTATTGTATTAGTTGTCACTAGTGTCAATTCAATAGACTTGTATGGGCTTTACAGAGTAATGCAGAGTGGTGAGTCCTTTGGGTAGAAAGACATAAGTATAGAAATGCTATAAGATTTAAAGAGTAGCTGGAAATTTGTAATGTATTACTTTTCACTCCACCTACTGGAACTACTCCAACACTAGGTAATGGTGTAGGTAAAAGTTACATTTTAAACATGCCTGCAGTGCAACCCTAAAACAAGTACATTTTTTATGTTATTGATTTGTGCCCTGGAGTGCTATTTAAGGGTAAATATGAGAAGCAGGGTTTTGACAAATCAATAAATAATGGGATAGGTGCAAAAGCCCAGTTTAAAATAAGACCCAAACTTAACAGGTTGGCCCTCCTACAATTTTCTCCACATGTCCCATCCCCCTTTTCTTTCCTACATTACCATTTTCTAGCTTTGTTTAGCCATGTCTGGTTTGACTGATATGAAAATCAATAACACACAAGAACTGACTAACTACCCCTATAGAAACAGTGAACCAAAATCACTGTATAAACACACAAATAAACAGAACACAGTGCTACAAATGTTATGGATGTTTAGCCTCAGCAGAAGATTCCAATACTTTCTCCGCCTGCCCATCAGTGGTTCCATATGAACAAAGACAGTGGTGGTAAAAAAGAAGCTTTGTTCTCCCACCTATTGACATGTATATGATCTTTGTCAGGTTAAGCCAAAAAAAAGAAAGAAGGAAACAGGGAGAAAGAGAGGCCTGGTGGGGTTTGGTGGCTTTAGAGAGATGAATATAAAACAGATAAGAAGTAACATCAACAGCCTCAGGAATTACTGGGAGTGAGCATATAGAATGCAGGAAGGAGAATTAGCAGTAGGTGATAATTGAAAGTAAGTGAATGTAGATAGATAGATAGATACTTTATCTCGAAGGAAATTATTGAAAGACATGTGCAAGGACATGTAACCATTTTTTTTATAAGAAAATCTTACAAAAGTTTGGGGAGTCCTTAAAGTGCTGTTGTGCTGTTATCCTGTTATAAAAGCAGATTCATTTCACTCCAATTTGAAGATTTTGGTTGAAGCAGGCAATGCGAGTAAGACAGAACGTGAGGGAGTCCAAGGGTGAGAGTGACAGATCAACATGTGCTGAACATGAAAAAAATACGTGTCATGTTATACAATATATTGAGCTGTTTATTAATATTAAAAGTAGGCTTTAATATTCTACTGAATTAACTCCACCTTCACAAAACTAAGAATACTAGTAACCATTTAATTGACAAATATTCTACTTCTAAGAGGTATTTAGTGCTCAGAGAACATAAGGGTCATAAATGTCATTTGATGGTTTAGAATCAAATAAGCCTCGCTGACTTTTGAATTTTATTCAATTCAAAAGTAGGTCATTCCCCTCTAAATTCAACAGGACAGCACAAAGCAGTCGTCAATGACATTTTCTTCTCTAATTGCACTCACTTAAGACATAAAAGACCATATGCAATGAAACAAAAACTGAATTTCATATAGGCCTACAGGATACTACTTGTAAAAAACATTGGCTTAACTTGTGTACATTATTTATGCTATGGGGGTGACGAATGGCCTTCCACTTGGGAGCACACATGAATTTACATTTAGTCCCAGTCTATAGGTAAACCAACCCCTCCCCCATCCCTGTAGCTAGTTATTCAGTAATTCAACTTGAGTAACCACTTAATACTGGTTACTGTCAAAGGATCCATTCATTTTCAGTAGTACTGGATAAAAGGTGTGAATACATCCTAAGCGGGACACCAGTCTTTATATAGCAGGCTACTTACTGTACATAGGCACTCACCGACACCTAGAATGAGACTATACACAGATAGTAACAGGAACTTTGGATCAAACCCCTAAATTTATAAAGTACCAACACTGTCTGCTTTGACATTATTACTGCAATTTGGGTTTTGTTATACACTCATTGACAATAGAATTAACGCACAAAGGACGAGTTGTTGGGATCGAATGAAACTTTATAATGTACGAATGTAATGATGATGTATGTAAATAAAAAGAGAGAGTGAAAGAACAAAATTATTGGGGAAAACTGCACAATTGAAAGAAGGCTCCAGTTACCCTGTTAGGCCACCTCTAGGCATACAGGTTCCGTATGGTATCTTGTGGCTAATTTTTTCCCCACAGATGTTTCAGCTGGGCCTGTAGATCCTGCACACTCATGGGTTGCCAAAGCTTGTGTCCCAGCTGGTTCGATAAATGCTCGATTTATGCTCGATCTATAAATTTGGTAACCGAGCTGGCCAAGGAAGTGGTGCAGTCTGGTGGAGACTTTCCTGGGAAACCCTTGCTGTGTGTGGGCAAGCATTATCCTGTTGAAAAATTCCAGTTGGAAGCCCTGCCATGAGAGGCAACAAGAGGCTGCAGGACACCAAATTTCCAGCTGCTCGGAGCTGCTTGGAGCCTGTTCCTCATTGCGAGTAAAGCAAGTGTGTCATACATCATCAATCTCTCACCAAAAGATACATTACCCAAAAGTAGCCTCTGAGAGCCTTTTTATAGGGCAGCTTGGGAAGCACTTTTACACCCTCTTGTGGCAAGGCCCAGTGTCTAATCAGACCACATCTGTAATCATTTACATACCTGACTGAGACATGCCGAGTTACCTGGGTGCTTTATTTTTTGTCAATGAGTGTATTCACATGAAGTTAAATACACCTAACAAGACAAGACCAGCAAGAGAATAAACAACATAGAACTTACTGAGGAGACTCAAAGCATGTGTGAAGCTATATTTTTAAAATATCCTCACAAGACCTGATAATTCCTTTTTGTCTTCTGTGGGGGACATGAGTTCACAAAGAATATTTCAATAACCATATAATCTATAGAGCTAAAAGCTGATGCGCCATCTAGAGGACGTCCTGGCCTTTACATTGATGCATCATTTGTGGGAGGGTGTCATTTGCAACCGGAGATCTGCCTTTTCAAAATGGCTGCAATCTCAGCAACCACGTTTTACGGATACAAGAGAAGTAAATTGTTGAATAATATGTATTAATGATTTTTCTAAATCCCATAATTTACATGTTTTACATAGAAAACAGTTTTAGCTCATTTTCAAAGCAGTTTTTTTACGGATTTGCACTTACATTTACATGGACATTTACATGGACTTACTTTTTGATCTGATGCAGAAGGGAAACACAAAATACATAAAGAAAATCACTATACCATGTCCTGTTGTCCCTTATAAAGGACATTTGATAAAAAATAAACAAAAAAAATCCTTGTGACGTGTTTTTTGCCCCCCCATCTCAGACTTATTTTATTTCAAAATTACTGAAATTGTCAAAATTTAGTTTTCCTGGGTCTCAGGAGGATATGATCATAAGTGGTACCCCAGAATATGTAGTTAAATGCATGTGTGTACCTGTCTTCTCTCTCGTCGTGACAGGCCATGTCCATTCAGGACTCTCCACAGCATGCGCCCAGTGATAGTGGTGTCAATCCAAAGCAGCCGGAAACCATGGTAGTAGTGCTTCACTTCATCAATCACACGTTGCCCTAGCGTTCGCCGCACAGTCTCTGCCTCCACTGTAGGGCTGTAGACAGGGCCACCCTCCTCCAGCTTCTTATTCCGGTCTTTCAGAGAACGCAGTGAGCGTTCCACTTTTGAATCATCATAAAGACGACCTGAGGTGTGCACCCACCGCACTGGTGTGCTCCACTGGGCAACAGTCCAATGAGAGGCATGGTCTGCGGCAGCAGAGTCGGCTATCAGAACACCGCAGCACAGACGAGACGAACTGAACAAGAAGCGCTGATGCAGGGTCGTTTGGTCAGGATACAACTGGAGTTGTCTGAAACAGGACCTCTGAGATACCAAACTATCCCTGAGTAAAGCAAAGCATTACAGACATCAGGCTATTTTCCCAAAACATAATCAAATTAGGCCACCATTATGACCGTTTCTCACATTAGGAATGTTTGTGCATGATGGCATTTCCTACAAATAGCCCGTGAAAGAGAGTCATTCTAAACTCAGTTCTGTTTACCTTTGTGCAGCCAGTTGTAGTGCAGTACAACTGAAACAGGCTCCTTCTTGCAACTTGACTGAAAGAAATAAGGAAAATTACATCAGGATGACTGATTTCAATCTGGAAATTGATTTGAAAAAGTAACCATAAAACATCTCTTATTCCCCAAATAAAGGTGTGAGTTAACCTTCAACTTAATGTGCTTTCTCTTGCTCAATATATCTAAAACTATATGCCATGAACAATTAGTAAGCAACCAATGTACAAAGGAAGGACAAAAATACTAATAATGTCAGGTCAACAAATAACACAGTCTTTATATAATGAAAAACTATATTCATTTTGAGAACATGACTTGCTGGCTTTAACATGTTGCAGATATCTATAGATTTAAGTTACATTTTAGTTCACTTAGTTTGCACCACGCTTACTAAATATTCTCAATGTGTGATTTTATGCAGCTGCAAAAAGATAAAAAGCACTAATGTCTATCTTTATTTACAGTTTTGGTACATTAAACATCATACAACGTATTGAAAGTAAAACAAAACATCCACTTCATCAAAGTGAGACACACACAGCCATGCAGGAACACGACTCATCCAAATCATTTGGCATTTCTGAAGACATGTTAACACAGCAGTGAGTGGTCCAGTGCTCAGGCACAAGCATTTAGTGGATAATTCAGAAAATGCACTTGAGATTGTAGACCTCCACAATCCACATAGTTACATTTTTCACTTAACATTGCTAAACCCTTACTGTCCTGCGACTGTCTGAGGAATACAGAACATGAGTAATTTTTGTTGGATCCTTCTGTTCTGTGGCCTAATCCTTCAACCAAATCTGCCAAAATGGTGTATGCTATGCATGGTGTACACAATAGCATGCAGGTCATCTTAGGACCTGCACTCATCCCAAGACAGTAACACACTGCTAAGGGAGGTGTACCTAAAACAAGGTGATTTAAAAACAAATATTTCAACTACTACTTCTTAGCAAGCCCTGGTGTGGGTTGAGACACCGAAGTTATACAAACATAGATCCAGAACCAACACGAAGTGCAACCCACACTTCCAACAACACAGAGATAAACAGAAGCAGCACTGTAGATGTAAGAAACCTGGGTGAGGACACCTGTCCTAAAAAGGGCAAGACTGTGGTAGACTGTAGCACCTGAAACTGTAAATCTTACATCAAGGCAACAATAAGTGTGTTTACATGCTCTTCATAAGCCAATCACAATCAGATTTCTGCAGTCATCTTATTATTCAAGTGGTCACATACAGTGGTGTGGAAAAAGTGTTTGTCACATTTAAATGTTTCAGTACATCAAACCAATTTAAATATTAGTCAAAGACAACACAAGTAAACACAAAACGCAGTTTTTAAAGGAAGGTGTTGATTATTAAAAGAGAAAAAAATCCAAACCTACATGGCCCTGTGTGAAAAAGTGATTGCCCCCACTTGTTAAAACATAACTTAACTATGGTTTAATCACACCTGAGTTCACTGTCTCTAGCCACACACAGGCATGATTACACCTGTTTTCAATCAGAACATCACTTAAATAGGACCTGCCTGACAAAGTGAAGCACACCAAAAAAAAATCCTTACAAGCTACACATCATGCCGAGATACAAAGAAATTCAGGAACAATTAAGAAAGAAGTAATTGAGATCTATCAGTCTGGAAGGGGTTATAAAGGCATTTCTAAAGCTTTGGGCGAAGACATGGAACAGTGGTGAACCTTCCCAGGAGTGTCCGGCCGACCAAAATTACCCCAAGAGCGCAGTGACAACTCATCCAAAAGGTCACAAAAGACCCCACAACAACATCCAAAGAACTGCAGGCCTCACTTGCGGTCAGTGTTCATGCCTCCACCATAAGAAAGAGACTGGGCAAAAATGGCCTGCATGGCAGAGTTCCAAGACAAAAACCACTGCTGAGCAAAAAACCATTAAAGCTCGTCTCAATTTCTCCAGAACACCTCTTGATGATCCCTAAGACTTTTGGGAAAACATTCTGTGGACTGACGAGACAGAAGTTGAACTCTTTGGAAGGTGATGGTCTGGGGCTGTTTTGCTGCTTCAGGACCTGGAAGACTTGCAATGATAAATGGAACAATGAATTCTGCTGTCTACCAAAAAATCCTGAAGGAGACTGTCCGGCTATCTGTTCGTGACTTCAAGCTGAAACAAACGAGTTCTGCAGCAGGACAATGATCCAAAACACACCAGCAAGTCCACCTCTGAATGGCTGAAGAAAAACAAAATGAAGACTTGAGTTGCACAGTCAAAGTCCTGACCTGTATCCTATTGAGATGCTGTGACATGACCATAAAAAGGCCGTTCATGCTCGAAAACCCTCCAGAGTAGCTGAATTACAAAAACTGTGCAAAGATGAACGACCAAAATTCCTCCACAACGCTGTAAAAGACCCACTACAAGTTATCACAAACACTTGGCTGCAGTTGTTGCTGCTAAGGGTGGCAGAAACCAGTTATTAGGTTTAGGGGGCAATCACTTTTTCACACGGCCATGTAGGTTCTAAATTTTGTGCACAAAACCACATTTTGTGTTTACTTGTGTTGTCTTTGACTAATATTTAAATTGGTTTGATGTTCCGAAACATTTAAGTGTGACAAACATGCAAAAAAACACACAAAATAAAACAGGAAATCAGGAAGGGGCAAATACTTTTTCACACCACTGTACACGGCGTACTCCGATCTAGAAATCAGGTTAAGAAATTCAACAGAGAGAGCTGGATTTCTCAGAGCATTTTTATCATTACTCTGATTTCTATCAGTTTTTTCACTCTGCCCATGCACTAGCGGAAAAAAAAAAACACAGTTGTCTTTTCCGCTTTTTCTTAGAAATTCCTTATTTACATAGACCCGGAGTGGAATTCTCTATCGTGATCCTTTCAACCCTGGAATTAAACGCAGCACCCGCTAAACAGCTATCAAACACTCTGTGGAGACTCTAAAATGCAGTATATACTTCACAAAATGTGGAATTTGATATTACAGTTTGAACTTTGTGTCACATCTTTCTGTGAAATTACTGGCTGGTAGCAAAGCAGAAAAACGAGAACCAAGTGCATGTAAATGCGCTCACTGAGCATAGCAACAAGATACAAGGTGATTATCCTGCATGAGCAACAGATGTTTCCAGGGTGCTCACAGGTCTTTAGCACAAGCACAAACAAACAAGCAAAGCCGAGGACAAGAAAAGCAGTAGTCAGCCATGGAAACAGAGCAGAAGCGTTGAAGTACCTCACATCTTCAAGTCCATGCTTACTTCTCTTTGAAACTGGAAGATGTCCAGCACCACTCTGAGCTCAGATCTAGCAAAACCAGTTGGGACCCTGGTACGCGCATCCACAATCCAGAGCAGCTGTGTCAAAAGTGGTCTTCATGGAAGAGCTGCGACTAAAAAGCCATGCTCATAGCACGAAACAAAGCCAAGCGAATGACTTATGCACAGAAACAGAAGTGTCTGCATTCAACAGTGAAGCTGTATTTCTGCAAATGGAGTTGGTGATTTGGTAAAAATTAATCATCATGCAGTTCCATCAGGAGGATGCCTGATTGGTCCCAAATTCTTTCTCCAGCATGGCATTGACCCCAAACACGACCAAAGTAATAAAGAACTATCTCCATCAAACATAAGAGCAAGTCCCACAGCAGATGGTACGGCCATCACAGAGCCCTGAGCTCAACATCACTGAGTATGTCTGGGACTACATAAAGAGACAGAGATAAGTGACACAACCAAAGTCTTCAGACAAACTATGACAGGGTCTCCAACGGGCTGGAGGAATTATACTAGCGGAGTACCTTCAAAAACTGCATACCAGTGTCCCTAAGAGAACTGATGCAGTTTTCAAAGCAAAGAGTGGTCACACAAAAGACTGATTTTGATTTAGTTTTCTTCAGTTGTCAAGTTTTTTGTTTTGCAAAAGAAATGTTCGTAAATCTAAAATGTGCCGTTTCCCACTGATACACTAATGCTGCAGACACAACTACTGTAAAACTGTTCACTGACTAAAACTTTTGCACAGTAGTGTACATGTATCCAGATCTAAAAGTAAAGAGAAATGCACACTTCTGGTGATACAGAGATAATGTTGTCTGAGAACCAACCCATCGGGATCTACAATGACAGTCGAACCCTCACTCCGAGTATCAAAACAGAACGCAACTTTGTAAGTCACTTGTCAACCTGCCAGAAGTGGGCACCTAAAAAGGGTGGCTCATCACAGAGTTAATGCACAAGTCAACCAATAGAGGTGTGCAGCAACAAAAAAGCAGGTCTGGTGAGGTCATGTGATCTAAAACGTAGAACTAAATGGTTCACTTTTGCTGAACATCTGGAATAAGGAGGTTATCACATCCAACAATGACAAAAGTAAGATTATACATTTGTACTATTTTTCTATGGCAGAAATGTAGGTTACTGAATTTAGAATCCAGCATAACTACTTAAGTACAGGAAAAATGTCACTTTTTTTTTTTTAAATACTAAGTTTGGCTTCTATAGGTGTGGCTTCAAGTAAAAGCCCACACCTATCATAAGTGCACTCCACACTCTTTTGTTGGCCTTCCCATTTTAGCAAGACCTTTGATCTTGAAACAGGGTGATCCTGGAATTACCTCCACTGAATCAGTGTCTATAGTGTGTGACTAATACAACAAATTACTCTGCATATGTTTTTGCCAAGTCATGGACCTGCATGGCTTTTATTTCTTCCTCCTTCCCATCTGTTTTTTTTTCTATATCTAAATATAGGCATTGACCCGGTACAAAGCTTAAAACATTCAAACAGTCTGTTGTCATGGATGTGGCATCTAATTATAGATTTGAAAACATGGTGACCTCAAAATGGTATCACCTTCTGTAAATCTCCAACTGTTAGCCTATTTAAACATCCTCCTTACTGTACAGTGGGGCAAAAAAGTATTTAGTCAGCCACTGATTGTACAAGTTCTCCTACATAGAAAGATGAGAGAGGTCTGTAATTTTCATCATGGGTACACTTCAACTATGAGACACAAAATGAAAAAAAAAATCCAGGAAATCACATCGTAGGATTTTTAAAAAATTTAATTGTAAATCATGGTGGAAAATAAGTATTTGGTCACCCACAAACAAGCAAGATTTCTGGCCCTCAAAGACCTGTAACTTCTTTAAGAAGCTCTTCTGTCCTCCACTCGTTACCTGTATTAATGGAACCTGTTTGACCTCGTTATCTGTATAAAGGACATCTGTCCACAGCCTCAAACAGTCAGACTCCAAACTCAACCATGGCCAAGACCAAAGAGCTGTCGAAGGACACCAGGAAGAAAAGACCTGTAGACCTGCACCAGGCTGGGAAGAGTGAATGTACAATAGGCAAGCAGGTTGGTGTGAATAAATCAACTGTGGGAGCAATTGTAAGAAAATGGAAGACATACAAGACCATTAATCTCCCTCGATCTGGGGCTCCACGCAAGATCTCATCCCGTGGGGTCAAAATGATCATGAGAACAGTGAGCAAAAATCCCAAAACTACAAGGAGGGACCTGATGAATGACCTGCAGAGAGCTGGGACCAAAGTAACAAAGGCTACCATCAGTAACACACTACGCTGGAGAGGGACTCAGATCCTGCAGTGCCAGGCATGTCCCCCTGCTTAAGCCAGTACATGTCCAGGCCCATCTGAAGTTTGCCAGAGAGCATATGAATGATCCAGAAGAGGATTGGGAGAAGAATATCATGTGGTCAGATGAAAACCAAAATAGAACTTCTTGGTAAAATCTCAACTCGTCGTGTTTGGAGGAGGAAGAATGCGGAGTTGCATCACAAGAACACCATAGCTACTGTGAAGCATGGGGCTGGAAACATCATACTTCGGGGCTGCTTTTCTGCAGAGGGGACAGGACGACTGATCCGTGTTAAGGGAAGAATGAATGAGGCCATGTATCGTTAGATTTTAAGCCAAAACCTCCTTCCATCAGTGAGAGCATTGAAGATGGAACGTGGCTGGGTCTTCAAGCATGACAATGATCCCAAACACACCGCTCGGGCAATGGAGGAGTGGCTCCTTAAAAAGCATTTCAAGGTCCTGGAGTGGCCTAGCCAGTCTCCATACCTCAACCTCATAGAAAATTTGTGGAAGGAGTTGAAAGTCCGTGTTGCCCCAAAACATCACTGCTCCAGAGGAGATCTGCATGGAGGAATGGGCCAAAATACCAGCTACAGTGTGTGCAAACCTGGTGAAGACTTACAGGAAATTACAATTAAATTCTTTAGAAATCCTATAATGTGATTTCCTGGATTTTTTTTTTCTCATTTTTTCTCATTTCATAGTTGAAGTGTACCCATGATGAAAATTACAGACCTCTCTCATCTTTCTAAGTAGGAGAACTTGCACAATCAGTGGCTGACTTAATACTTTTGTGCCCCACTGTACATGTTCTTGGAATATTGGTAGACACTCCTTTTTAGGTTCAGTTGAATGAAGTATGATGTCATCTAAGAAAAAATATAGACATTTGTCTACTCTATTGTCTTCCTTATTAGAGCAACCAAGCAGAGTGACCAGCCTCACTAAGGCCCACATGACAATTATTTTTACCCAGTGTCATGGTGTTTAGCATACAAACAAAATAAAAGGTCATTAAAATTGTTCAGTGGTTAGCACTGTCCCATCACAACTCAGAGTTCCCTGGTTCGATCCCGACTCCAGACTCTCCCTGTGTGGAATTTGCTTGGAATTTTGGTCCACAATGTAAAATTACTGAACCTAAAGCACCTACAGACAAATATTCATACCAGCTTCTCTGTCACATTTTGGATGATGAGTATTCTGAGTGAGGCGTATAGCCTGCAAATAACTGAGATTAACACATTACAAATAACAACTATTTATTACCATGAAGCATTTCCAACTTTAGGTTTAAAATTTATGACCTATCTTATCTATGTCAACTTGTACTTATTTTGTCATAACTACAATCAAACTATTAACTAGATAGATTACACCATGTTCTAAAAGTGTAACTCTGTATCAAGTAACACATTGGCAAATATGCCTGATTGCCCTCTGCTTAAAGAGGAAGATGTAACAGACACTGCTACCCTAAAGGCATGTGGAGAGAATATTGGCCTGCACCCAAAATACTGATTTATATTTTGTTATGACTCCTTAATACATCACCTCAAAATGTCTGTCCAACTTATTTATTTATTCGGTTTTTATTTAACTATCACTATCACTGTCACTAATCCTAACCCTGTCACTTGGCACAACGCTTCCAAGAGCACAGTGACCTCCATAATTCTTAAATGAAAGAAGTTTGAAACAACCAGGACTCTTCCTAGAGCTCTCTGCCCCACCAAACTAAGTAATCTGGGGGAGAAGGGCCTTGATAAGAGAGGTGACCAAGAACCCAATGGTCACTCTGGCTGAACTCCAAAGATCCTGCGTGTAGATGGGAGAAACTTCATCACTGAAGTTTCTCCTGAAGGCCAACCATCACTGTAGCACTCCACCAATCTTGGCTGGAAGAGCCGCCAGAGAGAGGCCTCTCCTCACCTCACAAGGCACCAGCATAACAAAATGTGAAAAAAGTGAAAGATTCTGAAGACTTTCCAAATGCCTTGATTCTTTCTATCCATCCTCAGACAATGATCCAAAACACAGCAGCAAGTCCACCTCTGAATGGCTGAATGCTAAGGGTGGCCCAACCAGTTATTAGGTTTAGGGGCAATCAGTTTTTCACACAGGGTCATGTAGGCTTGGATTTTTCTCTCCCTTAATAATGAACACCACCTTTAAAAACTGCATTTTGTGTTTACTTGTGTTGTCTTTGACAAATATTAAAATTGGGTTTAATGCTCCGAAACACTTAACTGTGAAAAATATGCAAAAAAATAGGAAATTGGAAAGGGGGCAAACACTTTCACACCACTGTACCTTCTTAATGGCTTTAAAATTACAGATTTTTGTGTATAACAATTGTAACAATTATGCAGGAATACCAATGTCTCAGAAGACTACATAAAGAAGCTCTATATGAACTTATAGCATGGAGCTGGTTTGATGCAATGGCTTGACTGTAGCTCAGTGGTTCAAGTCAGCTGCTGTAAACGGCAGCTCCTAAGAGATGCTAGGGATTTGTATGCATGCAAGGAGGTCAGGTGATGCGGTTACAGAACTGCGATGGACTGGCACCTATCCATGGTGTACCTCTGTCTGTGCCCAATGCATTCCTCTTTGAGCTACAGACTCTCCCCCATGACTCTGACCAGGATAAAACTTGGCATGGAGTTATATCTCAGGCAGATATGTAAATGATTACAGGTGTGGTCTGTTTAGACACTGGATTTTGCTACAAGAGGGCATAAATGTGCTTCCCTCTGACATAAAAAGGCTCTCAGATGCTAATTTTGGGTACTGTATCTCATGGTGAGATATCGTTGACCACTAGATATACCTCTACGTCACACTCAAAGACATTTTGCCCAGTAAACAGACTTGTGGGGAGGCCGGGGGGAGCTAGCTATCAGGTGTTTGGAGCATTGGTTTCATTGCGAACAGGCTCCAGACAGCCCACACAAACCACCAGTAGAGAGGATCTTTTGATCAGCCTACAAGCATAAGTAGCTTGTAGCTACTAGTTTTGTTGTCCACCATCCAGACACGGGTGGCCCTACACACCCCTGTCTCTGCCCAGACCATTCCAGGTACTAAGCAGAAGGAAATTTGTTGCCACTCTGCCCATTACATGTCCTGCCATTGACAGTCAGTCACCATCTCCTTTGTTTGCAGTGGTGTGATGAACAAGCAACCTGGACTGCTATGGACTGGAACTGTATCATCTTTAGCAACAAACCTGGTTCTGTTTGGGATCCGACGACGGTCGGGTTTGAATATGGAGGCCTCGTCATTTTTAATCACCCGGAAAGAATATATGGGACCAGCTGGAATGCCAGCTTCGACAATCTACGACTGTACAGGACCTACAGGCCCAGTTGCAACAGCTGTGTGCAAAGTACTCCATACTGGAACCAACGGCATCTTCTAAGCTATTAAAGGCCCCTCTCACATTGACTAACATTCATGTTCATGAGTCCGCCATCAGGAGAACACCGAACAACAATGGTGTGCACAGCATGCTTGCAAGGAAAAACCACTGCTCCAGAAAGAATATTTCTGCCAAACTGCAGTTAGCTAAAGATCAAATGGACAACTCAGAAGGCTACTGGAAAATGTTCTGAGTGTAGACAAGACCAAACTAATAATTTTTAGAACCTAATCCCATTTATGAAACATGTTGGTGGTAATATCATGGTTTGGACCCATTTTGCTGCAGCTGGACCAGGTCAGCTTGTCCTAGTTGATGAAACAATAAATTCTGAATTATAGCAGCTAATTACAAAAGAAAAGGTCAGTATATCTGAACATGGGTAAGACAACTACCATAAGCATGCAATTTGGTCTACCAAGAAATGGTAAAGAAGAATAGTTAAATGTTTTTTTGAATGTTAAAGTCCAGACCTTAACCTAATAGAAATGTTGTAGAAGAACCTGAAGTGAGCAGTTCATGTGAAAAAAGCCATCAACATCCCAGAGCTGAAGCTGTTCTGTACTGAGGAATAGGTTAAAATTTCCCCGAGCTGATGTACAGCTATGACGAACAGTTTCTGGAAACATTTTGCTACAGTTCTTGCTGCACAAGGGGGTCACACCAGATACTGAAGGCAAAGGTTTACGTACTTTAGCTGCTTACAGATTTATAATAATGGATCATTTTCCTCCAAAAGTAAAAGACCAAGTATAATCTTTTGGTCTCATGTTTAATTGGGTTCTCATTATCTACCTTTAGGACTTAGGTGATATCTGATGAGGTTTTAGGTCATAATTATGCAGAGATTTGGAAAATTCTAAAGGGTTCACAAATTTTTAAGCAACACAGTTATGGAATGGTGGATCATTCTCAGCACTGCAGTGACACTGGCATGGCGGTGGCATATTAATGTGTGTTGCATTGGTACAAGTGGATCAGACACAGCAGTGCTGCTGGAGTCTTAAACACACCTCAGTGTCAATGCAGGACTGAGAACAGTCCATTAAATTTCTATCCATGTAAATAAAAGTTCTGCTGTTTTACACAGTGTTTCAGGTAGGTTTTGGTTCAAGAGTTAGAATCTTTTTTTTTCCTTTACTAAAAGGGAAAACTGCTTTATGAAACAAGGCAGTTAACAGCAGAAGAACCTTGTGTACTGCATGAAGTAGTAAAGGACGCAAGGAGTACATTTCCTTTAACTGTTCATAATCTTCTAACTGGTTGGTTGGATTCAAATATTTATTTGTTTTAAAATAACCTGAAATGGAGCCACTGAACATATGAACTAGGAATATTGAAAGGTTTACTGTTCTGACTTTTTGCTGTGTGTTGCAAGGGACAAAGTGGTGGAGGAACTTTGACCTAACCTGGAACGACCCGGAGGAGCAAGATAAGCCTTTAAGTATAGTGTCTGAAGTACGCACTGTACACATCTGTAAAGACTTTTCTGAAATGGAGATAATAACAGAGGGAAGAACTTCAGGAACCAGGCTGTTCCAAAGTGAGAGGTTAATGTTCAGTTCTGTTACTGTGTCGCATAGTATACAGTACATACTTTGTCATCATCAGAAATTAGCATGAGCAGCAAGTTTCGCTTTACATGCTACTTGGTCTAAAAACTGCCGCTGAAGGTCAAATCTTCCACCTGGTTGGGTTTGTTCAAAAGTGTTGTAGAGTTTCCTGAAATGAACATAAGTTTCTGAATGGAGATACATTCCAGGTACCAGGACTGCTGAAATATAGAAGGTTACTGTTCCCTTCTGTTGCTGTGCTACATGAAGTGGAGGAATTTGGTCCCAACCTAGAAGTAACCGGTAGCTTTTAATCATGATGACTAAAGTTCAGAAGTACCATGAATAACTGAAAAAAAATTTCCACTTAAACCAGCTTATGTACACTGATTCTTTGCCTGCTTTAAGGAGGATAACGCTGAAGGTCACTGAGATCGGAGTCGGTTCTTTCTTATTTCTCCTTACATGTGTTGAAAGGACACAACAAAAGCGAAGCCTCCAAATTCAGTCGGTTAGTTCAGTGGTGGTGTGAGCACCCCTCTTCTAGAAATGACCCACTACAGTACAGTCAGCTACACTATAAACAGCCAAAAAGCCGGCCAAACTCATCGTGTCAGATGGCATACGGCCCTGAAACACTGCCATTATTTTAGAAAGACAAGTTCACGTCAACATCATCCACAAATCGATCCCATGTTTAAATCTTGGCCTGCTTAGTCAAAACATAACTGAAGCGTTTTATTCACAAGGCGGAAGACATTTGATCCAAATCGAGTAACTTGTTTTATACGTAAGATCGCGAACACACATATAGTCACAGATCATAAGCAAACAACCACGTGCTTTAACATCTTTGTCTTTGCTGTTCAGTATTCATCAGAGTACAAATAATTTACTGACTGATTAGCTAACTCTACAATAGTCTACTTATTAGTACTGCCATTAGCTGTGTCTCACACCCTCCGGCACAAGAGCGACCGATGCCTGTGCGGGGATCACAAGGCCAATTTTCATATACATCGCGATCATGTGTGATAGAAAGCGGTCTATTTTGTCTTATACACCAAAGGAACACATACAGTCTCATAAAAGATCACCATTACCTTTTCTGAACTCGTTCTTCCACGATCTGGACGATTTCAACAGCGGAGTTCGAGATCTCGAGAACAAAATTAAGGCCATACTAAAAGGCGCTAATCCAACGATCACACTAGCGAGGTCTATCAACTAAGTGTGGAAAGCTTCAGGACGGTTTACAAGTTACTAAAGTGCCGAATGCTTGCTCTCATGCCCTTGGTCTCCCTCAATGATGGCTTAAGCGGTGATCAAGCAAAACGCTAGATATTGGACGGCCTCCATTCGCTTTCGTCTTCCTGTTAATCCAGCTCGACTGACAGGGGGCGCTGTGTCTTATTCAGCGAGCTCTGTATGGCTGTGAGCAGCAGTTGCATGACACGCTGAGTGAAATGCTACATTCAAGTGCTCACACGATGTTGAGTCAGTAGCGCTCATTCTGTTAGCTGCAAATGTGCTGCTAGGCCGTTTAGACTTCAGAAAAAAAAGTATATATATATATATATAAATATATATATAAAGCGCCTTAATAAAGTAAGTCAACGTTACGCCTTAAAACAACAATGGAGCACAACCAGTTACATACTGTACAGAGTTTTGGTTTGGACGACCCTGGTCAAATTACATAGTCCTAATTTGCAGAACAAAGAAATCGACATTTGTAGTGCTATGTCATTTTTACGTTTTATTTCTTTGTTCTGCAAATTAGGACTATGTAATTTGACCAGGGTCGTCCAAACCAAAACTCTGTATGTAACTGGTTGTGCTCCATTTTTCTGTTAAGTCGATTCAATTCTGAGGTGCTTTTTTTCTCTCGCAATACGTTTTAAACCCTATGTATTCAAAATTGTAAGGGTTAATCCCTGTAGAGGTCAAGTAAAGTTCTGTGAGTTAAAACAAATCATATGATCAGATGGCCAAAGAGGCTTCTTTGTGTAATTAATTGGTGTACAAAGCAGTTTGTTCAAACATTCAAAAATGACCTGTTTTGTAGGTATGCGGAACTACATACACTCAGTGGCCACTTCATTAGGTACACCATGCTTAAGGTACACCATAAACCTACTACAAATTCTGACCCTGACAGACGTAGATCTGTGCTCCAATGTATACCATGAGATAATTTAATATGCAGATGTTTTGGGATGACAAACATAGTTAGCACTGTCACCTCATACCTCCAGAGCTAACCAGTTTGAGTCCCGATCCAGACTCATATATGTACATGTACTATTTTGAAATACCCCACTTCCTCCTGCTATTGTATAGTGCACAATAATTAGCTACAGTGGCCTAGCCAGTCTCCAGACCTCAAATCCACAGAAAATGTGTGGAGCGAGTTGAAAGTCCGTGTTGCTTCAAAACATCACTGCTCTAGAGGAGATCTGCGTGGAGGAATGGGCCAAAATAGCAGCTACAGTGTGTGCAAACCTGGTGAAGACTTACAGGAAACGTTTGACGTTTGATGTCATTGCCAACAAAGTTTATGTTACAAAGTATTGAGTTGAACTTTTGTTATTGGCAAAATACTTATTTTCCACCATGATTTACAATTAAATTCTTTAAAAATCCTACAATGTGATTTCCTGGATTTTTTTTTTTCTCGTTTTGTCTCTCATAGTTGAAGTGTATCTATGATGAAAGTTATAGACCTCTCTCATCTTTCTAAGTCTGAGAACTTTCACAATCAGTGGCTGACTAAATACTTTTTTGCCCCACTGTATTTATGAAGGAGTATGTTATGGAGTTGCAAGAGAGTTTGTGAAACATAAAGAATTACCTGAATTTCTGTATTAATTACTCATAATGTGAAGGAAACGTTTGACCTTTGCCAAAAAAGGTTATGTTGCAAAGTATTGAGTTGAACTTTTGTTATTGACCAAATACTTATTTTCCACCATAATGTACAATTAAATTCTTTGAAAATCCTACAGTGTGATTTCCTGGATTTGTTTTTTTTTTTTTTTTTTCACATTTTGTCTCTTATAGCTGAAGTGTACCTATGATGAAAATTACAGACCTCTCTAATTTGGACTTTCTAATTAGGAGAACAGTGGGTGACTAAATACTTTTTTGCCCCACTGTACCTACTAATAAACAACACTGTCTAACATTTGTTACAAATAATAACAAGTGTAATTTCAGTATCAAAAACGTAATATGCATAATCTTATGACTGTATGCAATATGCGGTATCAGTCAGATCCCTTTATTTCACAGCAGTATGCCAGCTATGCAAAATTATCAAGGAAATAACTTGCATTGGTTATGGTCATAGAGTAAATGTCATTGATCTTTATGTTAATATACAAAGTTTACATTACAGTAGTATACAAAGCATATACAGTCATACAGTATGTCACCATACAGTAAGTGAACACTCTATACCTAATCAGAATGCATTTATTACTTTTAGATTCAGTATCTCTGTTCTATCTTGCTTATTGCAATTTCTCTGAAGTAGATATGCTGAGAGGTACTTTCAACACACACACACACACACACACACACACACACACACACACACACACACACACACACACACACACACACACACACCTTGTTTCACTATACGTGTGGGGACTTTTCCATTGGCATAATGATTACTGTATCTAATTAATGATACACCTACACCTATACCTATACAGACTAGCAAATACAAAAAAAGTCCTCACAAATCAAAATGGGCAGTTTTCCTATCATTGTAAAGACTTTTGAGCCTCATAAGTATAGCAAGACAAGACACACACTCACACACACTCCACAACAGCAATTACCAGAAAGTTACCTGTTATTTCCTGTGTCAGGTATCTTGTTAAAATTTGCAGTGGTGTTAAATGTGTTTATGGAATTTGCTGTTGCTTAGTAATAAGCAAAGCCATTTTAGGGAGTGTCCAAAATGCCAAAGTGCTATTGCCAAAATTTCGCAGCACACATATTTATTGGTTGCCAAACTGACTCTACCAATCACATGACCCAGTGAGAATGCCAAAACTCTAACAACAGAACCTTGTGTGACAACATAATATTGATATGACTCCACTGATGCTAAAAAGGTGCGGACTAAAGACTAACAAGAACATGTCGGCCTAAAACAGCTGTGTTTGAAAAGATGTACATTTTAAGAATCTGTGATTTGACCATTGTTAGGTATTTTACAAAGGTCTGACTGTGGTTTCGGCTTGGGGCTACATGACTGTGTAAAGGCCCGAGCTTTGATCCTTTTACCTCCCTGAGCTCCTTTTCTAATATGCTACGTTGGTATAATTCTCAGGTCACAGACAGTTCATTTGACAGTAACAAAATCTCACACTCCAAAGCTACATCCCCATTTCATGACCTATCTCCAACACACACACACACAAAAACTGTTTGTCTCACTATAAATACTCTCTGCTTATCTGTAATAAGCTGGAAGACCCTGAATCTTCCTGTGGGGACTCTATTTCCCAAGTGCTTGTAATGAGTACCTGATAGCTTACTCCTGTGGTGGCTGAGGTTAAGGTACTGGCCTATAGACCAGAAGGTCTAGGGTTCAAATCTCATCTCTCCGAAGCTGCCACTGTTGGGTCCTTGAGCAAGGCCCTTAACCCACAGTTGCTTGGAATGGTAAGACTGTATCGATTGTAAGTCGCTCTGGATATGGGCGCCTGCTAAATGCTGTAAATGTAAATGTACTCCTCTTGTCTTAGGTTCAAGACTAGAAGACATAGAAGACATCAAGACCTTACAACTATGATATTCCAATGCCAGCGTTTTGGTTTTGTGGTGCTATTTGTATATGTATTTACTGATGCTACTGTAGCACTGAGTTTAAAAAGTCTGTCTTTCTAGACATTCTGAGGAACAACCTCGTTATGATGCAGGCTTTATTATTGAGGCAAGTGTATGAGCCAGTCTTCCATAGGCGCAAAGCCTCTATAGGTTCCTGCAGGAATGCTATTGGCGAGATTTTCTGGCGCGCTTATTTATGGGTTGCCAAATCTCACACCACCGGTCCATTTGACCATTTTAACATTTAATTGTTTTAACATTTAATGGTCTTTGTAGTATAAATAATGAAGTTCATTTATTCTTAATATGCTTAATATAGTAAATTATAAGTCAATTCATATGATTTTACTGAAGGCAGATTGGGGACAAAGCGTGCGGTCCAGAATACATCTGCAGCGTCATGTATTGGTTGTAAAACACTACATCTGGCAACCACACCTTCTTCCCGCCCTCTACGGTTGACGTCAGTTGATGAGGATGCCCTCCATGACTGCTGGTCGCTCCGCTACACGGAGAGACGCGTTTTTTTTTCGGTGAAACAAAACCAAATTGCATTGCTATCGTGGTCGTTGAGCGAGAGGCGCGAACACGCAGATTTCATGCGGACAGTTCGGCGCCTCCGAAGATGCTTCGTCCCGAGTTAGGAGAAGGGGAACTGGAGAGATTTGAAAAGGCCGGGTGAAGCTGAGCTCTGGCGCCGACCAATCGGAAGTGAGTATTTTTCGCGCTGATTGGGACGAGTTTCCCCGCAAAGCCTTGAACTCGAATGAATAGAGGTCGGAGAAATCGGAATGCTTCAGACAGCTTCTTCCAGCTCAAAATGTAGGTTCGCGATGGTACGACCCTCATTTGACGCAGCTAACGTTGGTCTAACGTTACGAAATGTTTGTGGAATAATAACCCGTCTGCTAGCGTGACATTAAAGCAGCTGTGGTGGTGTGTGGGGCTACGGAGCTAGCTAGCGTCTTCCAGGGTTTGTCATTTTAATTTGAATTACACACGCTCTCTGTACCAGGTATTCCAGATTCCCCTCTGAAGGTGCTTGTATTTATTTTTTGTCTAACTTCGTGCGTTAAGCTGCACGGTGGTAACTTTAAATGGCTAGCTAGCGCTTAGACTACAGTATTAGCAAACTGGCATCATTTAGCTCACGGGCTAGCGTGTTACCCTGGGTTTTGTGCCAGTACCGCGTTATTAAGCGCTAACAGTGAGCCTCAGATGGGCAGCTGCCATAAAGTAGTCGTAAGCTCGGGTTTAATGAATCCGGAGCGTCCTGGATGCGGTTCATGGGTGGGATCAGGCTAGTGAAACGTAGCGTTAGTTGCATGGTTTAAAGTCCTTTGTGAGTCGGTTATTTGCATTTAAGTGGTCTATAAGGATGCTGCATGAAGAGCATTACAGAGGCTTTGTTGTTCCTCACTGATGGCTGGTCATCTCAGTAGGTTTCTCGCTCCCTTAATGAGTGAAGCGGTTTTTCCATTTTGAATGACAATAGCTGACCACCATGGTTTGGTCATGTGCCAGCACAATTTCCTCCAGTTTTTTCCATGTTTAGTCATTTCTGTCTCCTATTTATGTACTTTTGATTTGACTCAGCCTTTGATTATCAGCAGAGTGACGTGCCTCATTGAAGTAAGGTAATGTCGAGTTGCTGATTTGTTGTTTGCATCCACGTTTTGGAAACTCCTCGCTGGTGTAGCTTGATTTCTTTCAGATAAGCTCTGAGCAGCTTGAATAGATTTCGCTGAATGTGTTGGCTCGGTTTTGCGCAAAGCGCATCGTATCTCCTCTGCATCTTGGCCAGCGTGCAGCGTTACAGGTGCAGCTGTGTGTGTGGAGGCGGTTCTCACAGGGAACAAGAGTCAAGTCATCAATCCAAACGTCCTTTTCTTCACCTACAGTTTTCTGTCTACATGTGATGAGCTTTCTGTTGTAGTACCGTGGTTATTTCCCAGCAAATATCCTGCTCTTGTTTGGCTTATTTATGTAAACTCATGTACTTTTTAGGAGGCATTTAACCACCCCGTTATGTTCTGTGAAACACAACGTTGGTTGAACGGAACTGACCATAGTCACACAGGCTTTTTAGGCTATTGTAATGTAGATATAAAATGTATTCTATATCTGCATTACTGCTTTCATTAATTTGCAAGAAGATTGCGTGTGGACAACACGTAAATGCGTCAGAGATACTGCCGCCAATACGTGGAACGCTACCATCTTCATGGCATCTAAAGCTTAAACTGTTCTTCACATGCTAACCCTGTTTTAATTGATGGAAATTCATAATCATTATAGACAATACTAGAAATAGAAATAAGCCATAACACTTGTGTGGTATCAGCTATGGTGATGCTTGTTTGTCGGAAGCCAAAAATACGTTTATAGACACATCACGGAAGATCAGCCAGTGAATGTGAACCAGTTTATATAGTTACAGGTGAGAGAGGACATGCAGGTAGTGGTGGGACAGTCAAAGGAGTGCTATTTACAATAGGACAGGCTCATAGACTTACAAATACCATATACTGCTTGTTACAGTAAACAGTGGAAGGTCATGCGCACACACACAAGTAACTTGCACAAAAAAGTCTCTAAACACATCAACCGACTTCGAACCGTCTCTAGTCCAAACGTGAGCAGGCGAGCACACAACCGGTAAAGTAGTCACTTTAAACCCTAACTCCTGTCTCTGCTTGTGGATCTGCAGTGTTAGCTGTTGCATTACGGAAAACAAAAATATTATACACTTGTAGTACACAAATATGCAATTAACATAGGAGTATGGAATAGTTTAAGTAAAATATGTTGAGTACAGTTCTGTATACTGTAACATCATACATTGGGGAGCGTCTTCTGTTTTGAGTCTGTTCACAGCCGCAGTGTACAAAAGACAGATTTTTTTTTTCTGATTATCATTTTTAAGACCTCAGTCGTTAAAGCAAACGGATGTTTATCGGATGAACTTTAAACCACTGGTTCAGGATTAAGTGAATTGTAGGGCTTTGTTGTTGTTTTTTTTTTACTTTGAAGTCAAATATAAATGTATGCCAGATTTTTATTTTTGTCTTAACAAATTTTAGGTAAACTGGGCCAAATTTAACAATTCTTATTCGATTATGTTCCAATTTTGTTCTCCAGTATCTGCTGTGATGCTGACACTATCACAAGCCTGCCCCTCAATCTTGAAGTCAGGGCAAGTCTTATTTATTTATTAAATCTGTTTCTGGACAGTGTCCACACTGAAAATTACATGGCCAAATCTGATTTATCTGTTCACATGTGTATCATTTTGCTCTGGCACTGTTGCCCAGACATTCTAGCTGTGTTCATGCACTGATTCATGCATGAACAGTTGCATCTTTGATGGAGACAGAAGACACTGTCAAATTTGTCACTTCTCCAGGACGAGGAACTGTCCTCATTGACATTCGTGATGATATCGTTGTCGCAGATCCTTGCCAACAACAAATGATGAACATCAAATGATGTAGCTGCCAAATGTTCGATCTGGCTGGTTGGATCGAGTCACAAGTTGAGATCCA
Organism: Ancistrus triradiatus; assembly: GCA_025084515.1. Classification (NCBI taxonomy): domain Eukaryota; kingdom Metazoa; phylum Chordata; class Actinopteri; order Siluriformes; family Loricariidae; genus Ancistrus; species Ancistrus triradiatus. The sequence goes on from JAJAGP010001376.1 coordinate 165,796, forward strand.
GATCTTATGGTGTTTGAAACCACATACAAGTGTGTCTTGGTTTCCGCTGGAAAAAATCGTATTGCTTGTACTCTTAGACTGCCTAAAATCTGTCAAGCTCAAATTAGATTTAAACAGCAGTCCGAACAGTTTTATAGCTTCAACCGTTTTTTTTTTTTTTTAAACTATCACTGCATTGCCAAGAACACAAGATGCAAGTATAAACCAAGTTCCTCCTCAGACATAGCCAGTCGTGCCTGTATGTGATGTCCCACATGTGGGAGGTACTGCCTCTAATACATGCTTAGACCACTGCACCACTGAGCCCCTTGTAATAGTTATTGTATAATAGTTTTTGGTAACATTTTATTTATCGTTTGAACTTGGTTTTGTTCTGGCAGAGGAACCAATCCTGTGTTAAACAAAGCCACTAATCTAATTACTGACTGCTGCACCCTTCTGCGTGCTCTTTTTAGGTTGCTTTCCATTAATGTGGTTGAACAGGTTCATTGTTTTCCACCAGACATGACAATTTTGTTTTCATATTTTGTAAAAAATATTGTTTGTGTCAGGTCTGTTGTGTAAAGTCCAAACAAGTTCCTTATAACGAATGATGAAATTTTTAGTCACCAGGTCCATCATGTGCAGCCAAACCGTGGTGTGTTGTCATGTCAGAGTTTGTGAGCTGGACTACTCCATAGAATAGCCTCTGTTTGTTGAAACATGTTGGGTTGCCATATTGTGACTTGTTTAGTTGAGTGGTTCTTGTGATCTCTCTGTTAAGGCAGCTTGTGGAGATATTGTAATTGTTGTACTAGCTAAGGGTGTGTTCACACTTGACATGTTTGGTTCGATTAAAACAAACCCTGGTACAGTTGCTCTTCCAGTGCGGTTCATTTGAGGGAGTGTGAACGCTGACGGTCACAAAATGGCATTAAAGCTGTCCAATCAGTGTGTGACCTTCATGTGATTTCTGTTTACATACAGGTAGTCCTCGACTTACGACGCAGATCCGTTCCTAGGTGGCGTCGTAAACCGATTTTCGGTGTAAGTCGGAACACACGTACATACTGTACGTAAATAACATCATAAATAACATGCTGTATTTTTCGGACCATAAGGCGCACTTAAAATCCTTTAACTTTCTCAAAAATGCGGTGCGCCTAATGTATGAAAATATTAATCTGGTTGAGCCTTCTGACCTAGAAAACTGATTGTAGATGGTAACAAAATCTGTCAAAATGTTTTAGCACGGTCTTGGTAGGTGACGAAGCTTACGGCCACCGTAGTGCGCAGCATCGCGGAGTAATACGGTATGTGCTTCAGCATTAGGGTACGTGCATTCATTCATTATTTTCGAAGCGGATTTCAAACTCAACACTATCAGTCACGCAGTACACAACATGGACATAGAGCAGCTGTTTGAGAGAAATTCAACCATTAACGAATCAATGGTACGGAAGTGGAGGAAGCAAGAAGCCGCCCTGCGCCAGGTAAAGACCAAACTGAGTTTCCGACGGAACTTAAGAGTTTTGTTTTATTTCATGCGCCTTATAACCCGGTGCGCTTTATGTATGAAAATAGACCCGTTAGAAGTCGATCATTGATATCGTGCCTTATAATCCGGTGCGGTTTATAGTCTGAAAAATACGGTACTGTAAGCACTTATCCTATCCTAACACAGTACTTATCTAAAAACGAGCCGCATAACCGTGTATTCTTCCGCCGCGCACACCAAACACGAAGTTCGTGTTATGACGTTTATGACGCAAAACCACTTATGTCGAAACAAGGCTTTATACAGTAAATGGGAGATGCGTCGTAACCACGAAACGTCGTAACTCGAGACCGTCGTAACCCGAGGACTACCTGTATTTTGGTTCGATATTAAGAATGTCACTTTGAGCACCAAGTGAACCAGGATGTATCATTTTCTGCTTTGGTCCGGACCATATGTTAATTGTTGTTTAGTTATTAAAGTCTTTTAACTGGAATAGGTGTAGTTTGGTAGTGTTTGTGCATCTATTGAATATCGATAAATTCCAGTGTAATTAGATGGTTATGGTAAAATTATGATTATGGTGCTTATCTGGAATATACTCACATACTACTATAAATCACAGTTGGCTTGACTGCATTTGGAGAACAGTGGTGCAAAAGATCAAGTTCTACTCTTATGTAAGGATTTGAAATGCTGTACATGTTGTGTGTGTGGGTGTGGTGGTGGGGGTAGATGAAGGCTCAAAATCGTCTATAATGCTTACTTAGAGTGGAAAACCCATGGCAAGGTATGCGAGACCATTTCTCCAGATCCTTCATATTCCGAGTTCCACGCCTGTGGACTTTCCTCAAGGGAAATAAGATACTTTTCTGGATGGCTCTCTTTGTGACTGTGCCAAACCTCCTTTTGTGTTTGTTGCCAAAGCTCTATTTTGGTTTCATCTGACCAAAGACTATGGTCTCACTGTGAGGTTCCAGTAATGTCTGGAAAACACTAGCTGCTTAAGTTTGTTGGTCCTTGGCAGGAAGCTTTCTTTCTGCAACCCTCCCAAACAACTTCTGGTTATGTAGGAGGCATCTGATTGTAGTTAGGGAGTTGTTCTGACCTAACTAATGTCTGCCATTCTCCAGCTGTTGTCCTTTGGCCACTTTTCCATTCACATCACTTGGTTTGAAGTCAGTGTAGATATAGGTCCTATTCTAGGCAGGTCCTTAAGGTCTCCACTTGCTTTAAACTTCTGCAGTATTTCACCGATGGTGGAAATGGGGAATTTCAGCCATTTGGCTATTTTCTTATAGGATTAACAGCCTTTTGTTGAACAACACTGCTGTATTCCTTCTCGTAGTGATTGATGAGTAAGACAATTAAGCCTGAGTATCTCATGCATATGCTAGTGAAATGGCCAGATTTCACTGACCCTTCGTGTCCCCAATCACTCAGGTGAACATTAGATCATTTAATATGCCGCTAGGTGTATATTTCTGTTAGAATTCAGCTATTCAAATTTCTAAGGGTGTCAACAGTTGTCGCAGAGAGATTTGAGGGGGAAAATAATATGATGACATTTTAAGTTTTTACTTTCAGTCATTGCACTTCATATAACAAGTTGTTTATCATTAATCTGTTGCATGAGGGATTAAAACATACTGGTTTGTGGATTGCAATTTGCATATTAATTGGCCATAACATTAAAACCACCTGCCCAATATTGTGTAGGTCCCCCTTGTGACACCGAACCTCTGAACTGTCAAGGCATGGTCTCCACAAGTTCTGAAGGTGTCCTGTGGTGTCTAGCACCCTGACCATACGAGGTGGAGAGGTGGAACCTTCATGGATACGACTTTTGTCCAGCACATGCCACAATATTCTTGACCAGACAAGTCAACAACTTGAACTCTGTCATGTTCCTCGACCCATTCTTGAACAGTTTTTGCGTTGTGCCAGAGCACATTCTCCTGCTGAGGAGCTTATATGCTTTGGTAGGACTGTAACCTTGTATGTTTTGTTACATGTAATGCTCTTTTTTCTGAAAAATGGGTGCTTTAATACAAATGGAATAATGTTGTTTTGTTCCTCCTTTTCTCTGTTCCGGTTAGGGTTTTTCTCTTATAAAATAGTCCGGTACTGTATTGAGCTGCACCAATCGATCGGCCGGTTTTTAGCATGATATGCCATAACCAGTGATCGGACGATCAGTCTCATGTAACCAGTGCTGGTCACATTTACACTTGCGCAGGACTAGACAGCGGCACAAACACAGCCACATACAAACAGCACAGTGCTTTCAATAATTTTAATTCAGAATCGTGTATAAGTATTGTTGTTACAATACCAAAATTATGACTTCGGTGTGATACCTGCTGAAAGCATCTCTATACTGAAACGATACCGCAGCAAAAACCTAAAACATCAGCAAAAATCATGGAATAATATTGATAGATGAACTTAAAATTTTTTTTTTTTTTTTATTTAACCAAAAATAAAAAAACCCAGAAAGAATTGTTGACAATTAATAGGTACATTTTTTTTAACATTAATAATTTGATTATTGAAAGAAAATAAATAATTTGATTAGAAAGGTCACATTGTTGTTAAGGCTTTTACTCAGTGAGCAGGAATCTGACGTCCCTCTGTATCCTTGAGTTTGTGGGATTTCTTTGACAGATTAGTTAGCTTTGTGTTTGCTGTCAGATCTCACTGGTTAAATCATTTCTTCTGAGTGCATTTTTTAGCAACAGAAATCATTATTGATCAGTTTTAACTGATCATATTTATAATTGGTATTGATGATCTACTTGTGATTGTGAACGCCTGATTTTAGCACTTTGGAAGTTCTGATAAACTTTACGTTAACAATGTGATCATGTATATGAGATGTTTAAAGTATTGCTAAGTTAATTATAAAGATGCAACCAGTTAAACAGTAATTGTCTGTAACTTCCTTGTCAAAGTCGGATGGTTAACAAGATCACTTGTCATATAATGAATCTCACTCGTCTGATTTATATTTGAGTTCGCAAGCATGATGTAATTGTTATCGATCATATTCTCTAACCTGCCGCTCTGTGAGCTCTTAGTACAAGAAGTTGGACGTTTAAAACACATTTTGCAGACTGGTTTTGATGTGTCCATGGGGTTAAATTATTTACCAACAGGGAGAGGCAGCAGAGCGTGGCTCGCACATATTGCCACCGTGAGGCACAACTGCAGACATAAAGCCCTGATTTCAGAAGTCATTTTTAAAAGTACCAGTACTAATAACACAAGGTATCGTGATATTTTTGTAGTATCGATACACCATGCAACACTAAGTAGCTTTTAAACACTGCTCAGCCACTCGCCGGTTTGTTTGAGACTGCTGTTGATGGTGAGGAAGTGTTAGATTTCAGTTGTGTTTTGAGTGCTGCTGCTCAACGCAATAGTCTGGTTGTATATAGAGCAGTAATACTTCGACTAATGAGTCAGAAGCTCTACAGTCAGTTTGCAATACAGGCAGGGTGAAACTAAGCCGTGGGAGATCAATTTAGAAAACGTTCAGATAAGATATTTAAAATGGCATCACCCCACTGAACATGCAAAATTTGAAAAACTAACAAAGACAAAGAGGTTAGCGTTAGCGCAAAACCAGTGGCGCCTGCTATCTTTCTTTAGCAATGAAGAAGTTCGGAATCGGCCATGAAAATTGCAGTCAGTGCATCTCTAGTACTGTATTTTAACGCCTGCAAAATATTTAAATACTGGTAACTTAATTGATCCGCTTTGGTGTTTTTTAATTTTTTTATAATAATTTCTTTTTTAATAATAGACCGTTAAGTGCCCCCGATGGACAGTAAGGGAGGATCTCTGCCTGCGATGCCTGAACCAAAGAACCCTACCAGTATGAAACAGCTTTCGGGTTCGCCATGTGGATGTAAGGGACTTGGTGATGGAAGCACAGATCCCGACCTTCTAATGGATAAAGCCGCTGCTCAGCTTGCAGCCACACCCCATGAGCATCTGAAGGACTTGACATCTCGCTTGTTAAATGGCGATCAGGATAAAATGCCAAAGTTCTGTGCTGCCCCCGCTACATCGCCCATCCTTAAAGGAGTGGAGTCTGGACCTCAGCATGGAAGTCCGCAGAGGAAGTCCGATTCCTCTCCTGAGCTCACGCTAAAAATAACCCAACATTTGGCCAATGGCAAGCCATCACCACCACCACCAAGTCTGTATGATGCCACTTATGGAGAAGAGGGCACAGAAGAACCTAATGCCTCTTTGAGCTTATCAGAAGGCATTTTGGGTCTGGATCAAAACGTTGGAAAAGATGGAAGGAAAAGGAGGAGGGTACCAGTAAAGAAGAAATTACCATCAAGCAGAAGCCAGCCTGACGGCCCTGACGTCATGAGCCCAGACATGTCTCCTGTCATACACACAGTCATAGAACCATGTGACGAAGCCAGAGACTCGCCTGATCTCGCCATCTCACCAGGCATCCTGCCCTCTGTATCCTGTGATGCTCTTGAGATTGACATGCCCATTGGTGTGTCATCAGAAGTTATGGTATGACTGAGTTTTACTTGCTTCTTTTTTTATAACTTTGGAGAGTTTGTAGAGTGTTACAAATCGTGTGGTTTATCTATGTGGTGGTGTTACACTTACACTATTAATGTAAACAATGCACTTGCAAACATGAATTGTAAGAGCTTTGTGTTTTGGAATGTGTGCCGACTGGTTTTCAGGCGAGTCTTCCAGCATGCTCAGCAGGTAAGGTGTAACGTCACATTCCCAAACCCTATAAAACCATTTGCTCTGCAGTGGCTGTGTGGCAAGAGCAGCCTCTGACCATGAACAATGTAAGATGGAGTGAAATCAAATGCTTTGCTCTTATGAGCTCAAGCATAGTATATTGATGCCCTCTTAAGAGAAGTGTTAAATGCTGTTTTCTCTCTTGTACAGCAGCCCACACTGGAGGAGCACGCTGGTGTACAGGGTGTGGGTGATGGTAAGGAAGTGCTTAGAGAACAGCAGCCTTCTGTGCAGTTTACAGTGGGAGATGTAGTCTGGGCTAAAGTGTCTGGGTACCCCTGGTGGCCTTGTATGATCACTACAGATCCAGAGTTCAACCTGCACTTTAGACATAAAGGTAAATGCTGGAACACAATGTGAAAGTGCAACTACAGCTGTTTGTCAACAAATGAGTTACTAAACTTTTCTTTTTATCAGCGAACAGTGTGACAGGATTATTGTACCACCTACAGTATTTTAGCGACACTCCGGAAAGAGCATATATTGCTGGGAAGAACTTGGTCTTATTTTTGGGGAAAGAACAGTACCAAACCCTCAATGGAAACAAACAGTCTGTCCATCCTGATTGCAAGAAGGTACTACTGCACTTCTCACACAGCTAGTTACGTGCACTATTGGCAGGGGCTGTGTAATAGCCGTTGTAGATGTGTCAAAATCATGTTAGAAAAGCATACAATGTAGTAAATTATATTATGAGGTGGCACAAGTGACCTTGGACTCCGCCCATGCGGAGTCTGCCCTATCATTGATAGGTGACGTTAAACAAACAATTCTATTATTAAGCAGTAATATACAGGAGGCAGTGCTTTGTCAGATATCATGCCTCTGACCGCAGCACACCCATGCTAATATCTCCCCTTAAAGCACGCCCTCGAGTGTATTATCGCCATTTTGTTAGGTTTTAAGATAGAGGACAAACAATTTGTTTATCAAAAAAGGTAAAATATTTCCATTCTATCAGGCACCCTGCTGCTAAAACATCATCAGACTATGGGCTTCAGTCATAAAAGTAGTGGAACCGACTTTCCCAATCTCTGTTTATTATACAGCATATAAACACAAATATACCGATTGGTAAGTTTTATTTAAAAACGTTTTACATTCAGCAAATAAAATGGGTCGGGCTTATAAGGCAGGCTGTTACTAAGACACTTCTACAGACTGAAGCAAATCTGAGTGAGATCCTGGTAGATGAAAGTCTAGGATTCCGATTGATTAGTGATTATAAATTAGGTGATGAAGCCATTGGTGTTAATTTTATCAGTCAGAAATGTAATGGCAGAGTTACAGAGCATCAGCACCTTCGTCGGGTTAAGAACTACACTTAACAGATAGCAGACCTGTCAGATGAATGAACGTCCGATCGGTCACGGATGGTGTTTAATGAGAGACGCAGAGTTTAACACTAGCAAACGACGTCTTTGTGAGTGATGAAGCTGAGTTAGTTCATTTTTTGTTGTTGCTTAGCGCTTCCAAATAATTATGGTGACAAACCTTTGGCTCAGGTCGGTCATTCATTTGAAACAAATGTTTCCATAACCAAAAGGTTTTATAAGCTAAGTATAGCTTTGGTTTCGGCAGTGTTTGCTGCTTTTTAGGGCGGGCATCGTTGCTAGCTTATGTGAGTAATACTTTCATTTTTATCGTGTAATAATGGCACAGCTAGAACGTCTCTCAGCCAATCAGATTGCGGGGTCAGAGCTAAGTGTGGTATAATTTACAATAATGCATTATATGATCAGCTTATTAACCTGCACTTTTTTAATATTAAAACTGCTTGTTTTTTCCCACCTTTAGCTGCCAATTCCACGGAAAATGCGAATCCCATGGGACACAGGCGTTTCCCAGGCGACGGAGGCTATAGGTTTAACTTTAGAAGAGCGGCTGGACAAGTTCAGGTTCATATATGAAGGCGGCCAGCCACAGTTTAACTCTCGTATGCTGCAAGAGCTCCAGCAGCGGGAACAGGAACAGGAACAGGCACAGGAGGGACATGAAGAATTTCCAGATCCAGCAGGCCTCAATTCCCCAGACTTGACCCAGTCTAGCCCAGTGACTGTACAGACTCTGAGCATCCCTCCCCCCTCCTCTACCAACAGCAGCACTTCAGGGAAACTGCCCCTTGCCACTAAAGCACCTAAAGGGCCGTTTAATAGTCGACAATTCATTCACAATGATCAGAACGCTCAACTGAAGAAGAATTTATTAGTATCTCTCCCTCATACTGACACTGTTGTACATGTGAGTCATGAGTCTGCCAAGTCCTGTGTACTATAGTTAACGTTATTATTAATTATTATTATTACTATATTAGTTAACTATATTATATGTCTGTTCTGCTCAATGATGAATGCTCTCTGTTTCAGGATAAGGCCGTTGCTGCAGGTGAACTTAAATCTAAAAGGAAATATGTTAAGTCTGGAAAATACAAAAAGCCACAGTCACTGAAACAGGTGCTGACCAGTTTCTCGCTGTTGTTTTAACACACTTATGCATGCTGTTATGTGATACATATAAGGGCATATTGCAAACATTCATTGCACCGAGTAGTTCTTCTAAGTGGAGTTTTCTCTACTACTTTGGAGAGGATTCATTTATGACCGACTGTAAGCCCTCAGCATTTAAAACAGGTTTATTGGAATTATGTGATGTAGCCTCAGGGAAACATGGAAATCCCTGCTTCTTAACATGGGTTATCTACTCTAATGTTCCTATGCAGAATAATGCAAGGGGCTCTAAACATCTTAAATAAGTCATTAGCTCAATTTGAGGGAAGGACAAGGCAGTTCCTCTTTTTTTTCTGCCTGTGCATAACCTGATTGATTGACTGATTTTATTTATTTATTTTTTATTTTTATTGCAGCTTGTAGGGTTAGTGGGAAAATGCTTTGAGACCGTAGGAAATGTGGTAGTACAGGTGAGGAGAGAGACCCTGCACATAATGTAGAGCAGTGAAGCAGGACATGAAGCCCTGTGAGCCTGTATTGTACTGGCTTCATTTTATGTGGGAAAGTTTTATGTACTGAATAAGCAAGGAATTTTCATAATGTAAATAGGCTCCTGCTTTCCAGTTATTCCATGTGATTATCAAAGGCTGGCTGGGCAGTAAAGCAGTGAGATGGAAAGCCGTACATGACGTTTGTGCAGAATTCTGTGGCAAATGATGTATTGTGTGGTACATGTGTGTCTGGGTTGACATCTTGATTCCATAAAAAATGAAGTGCTTGAAAAAACTAAATGCTGTAACAGATTTCAAAATCTGTGCAGTAAAATGAATTAGCACTAAAGTTGGTGTGTGTGTATATGTGCAGAATATGCTGTTTGCTGACATTGACCCTCAGTTAAAAGCACCTCAGAAGAAACAAGGGAAACTCAAGCAGAAGTTTCCAGCCGCACCAAACTCTCTTAAAAAAAAGAAGATACTAGCCTCTGCTAGTATTGAAGGACTGAACACAGTACTACTAAAGCCAGTTGTCCTAGGTGAGAATCTTGAATCATCTATTTTTTTTTTGTTTTCCTACTTGGCCGGTTTGTTGTTTTTATTGTGCTTTTCAGTGTATGTGTGCGTTATGTATTTAATTCGGTACAGGGTTGCAAATGCTTAGCTCTTAAGTAGGGGTGGGAATCAATAGGCCTTGCAGTTCAGTTACAATTTGGTTGTTAATCACGTATCGGTGCTTTGATGCACCTTGTTTTTCAATACAGGATCTTTTTTTCTAACAGTGATTCAATGACTTTGGTGTTGGTCTTAGTGTAGCTTGTGGAGATAGTCATCCATGTTTAATATCAATAATCTTTAGGCTTGCCTCACAAAAGTTATTAACATAAAATGTAGCCTGACTTGACTCATTTTAATTGTGCTTATGCCTCCTAAAAACAAGTAGATTTGTCGTAATAGGTTTGTCACAGGTTTTACAGGTCAGAAATTCTAATCATGTGCAGTAATATACGGATGTAATTATAAACCGTATCTGTAGTAATTGTGTAGTGTCCTGTTGCTGTACAAAAATTCTGCCTGTATTGCTGCAACTGCAAAATATCAATTATAACTGAACCACTATACCCTATAAAAGGGCGTATCTGGAGCATGAAATGGCCTGACTACTTGTTCCTTTATTATCTGCATAAATAACCTGCTTTATTGATTAGATTTTAAAAAAACAAACAAACTTACTTTTACAGGACATTGCATTTTCAGTTAAGTTTAAATAGCGTAGATTTAATTTGTTCCTTGTTTCTGGTTCTCAACTTGTGTTCTGTACTTTTGCCATGTACCCGTGGTACACCCAACCACCAGCTTGTTTTTTTATGGACACACACACATGTGTAAAGGTTAATTGTTATGCAGGTAATGCAGCATTTCCAGTGCTACGTATGTAATGTACATGCATTAAATTTTAGCATGTCTGCTATTACTAGCTACACACTAAACATTTTTTCCTTCTCGCCTGTGATAATTGTGACTTCAGAAGAGCAATGACCGTCTTCCACAGCTGACTTTCATATGCCTGATCTTTTTTCTCATGTTAAAACATTTTCATAGTGTCCTTGTTATTTTTGATATGCTGAGCTGTCCATCATAAGGAACACTGTCTGTCCAGGAATGAAGAAGGCCTCAAAACGTTCACTAGGAGAGCTCATCGAGGAGGAGGAACTCCATCCCAATAAAAAAGCCAAGCTGAACGAGGGTTTGAAATGGAAGAGGGCATTGAAGGTATAATTACTCTGGGTAGCCTTTTGCGGATTTGCTGTGGATTCAAAGTGACCGTAATGAACTGAAAACAACAGATATGATTGTTATAAACAGTGTTTACTCTAGATTTGAAAGAGTCTGTGTTCCCTCTTTCCAAAGGCACAAACAGCTGAGCCTCCTGTCAGCACGAAAAGAAGAAAACAAAAAACCAAAACATCAGCCTCAGGTAAATGAGCAAAGGAAGTTTTTGTAGTTGCTTGTTTAATCCTGTAATGCGTTTTTGTATTTAGTCATTTGGCAGACAGTCCAGAGTGATGTACGAAATGTGCAAATCGTTGCCGTGATGCAAGTAGAAAAGGAACAGTGAAAGTGAGCGTTCTGATTGCTCTCTGCTGGAACATTGGAACAGAAAGGCATACCAACATTCCTCCTATGACCAGCATAAAAATTGTCTTGTGCCACAGTAGCCCTTCTGTCAGTTTGGCACAGACTAGATAGGCTTGGGCACTAGAACCCCATCGCTGGCTTGTGATTTGCCCAAACATGAAAAGTGCAAAAGATAGAAGAGACATTATGCTAGGTTTCATATTTGAAGAGGATCTGTGGCCTTCTGTGGAAGGAAGAGGGAGATACTGGTCCATTTCTTGACTGGTGTGGGAACTTCATTACAAAAATTAGGAACCAGGACCTTGAATCATCAAGATCTGGGGCCTCATTTCTAAAACTCTGCATGGGTTCTGGTGTGTAAGTGCACCTGTACACCTTTTTTCTCTTTATAAATGCCGATCTCCTTCAAAATGTGCGTAGGCGAACGAGCCTCTTGCTCCACCTCCTTGCCGCCCACGATTATCCATGTATGGATCTGCAAATCACCACGAGCCTCTTGCTCCACCTCCTTCTCGCCCACATTTTGCCATGTATAGATATGCAAATTACCTCATGAATATTTAAATAGAGCATGTCCTATTCATGTCTGATCGAGATAGTGGTGACCAAAGAGGAACCCTGGCCTTGTGGGTATATCAGAGGAGGATTTTCCAGAGACCTGAGCTGCATACAGTTGTGTAGTTCTAAACCAAAGAATATAAATAATGTGGCGTGTAGCATTTTGAGGCCTGAAAAGACTAGAGTTTACAATTTGATTGTGGCTGCAACAGGAAGCCAGTGGGGAATCTCAGTGCAGCAGTTTTATCAGGAAGCTTTGGGAGGTTGTCGACCAGATGGGCAGCAGCATTCTGAATGGTCTGTAGTAAGCAAATCATTGCTGCATTGTCAAGCCTGGAAATGATGAGAACCTGAATAAGGATGCTGATGTTGTGAAGAGGAAATCTGCAAGATCTGGTGGTTGATGTCATCTTAGAAAAACTGAAGTTGGTGGTACTTTGCACTGTGGGCCAGATGGACAGTGACACCATCTGTGTTGACTGATTGAGATGCAGTTTGGCAGAGTGCTTTGTTAGAATGCAGATCGAATGTAGGCAGTTCTGTCTTCTCCAGATTTGAGCTGCAGATGGTGTTTTGCCATACAGGAAGATGTATTATAAATGCATAAGGTCTTCAGGAGAGAATGAAAGTATGAGTATCATCTGTTGAGCACTGTTATGAAAAGTCATGAAGGCTACCCACTGGGCTCTGTAGTTTAGTCCACAGTGAGAACAGGATTGGGCCATCAGCTGATCCCTGACACCTGTAGTAATCTAATGAAGGTGAATATTGCCATAGTACCTACCAGGATCACTCTTAAGTGTAAGGAGAGGCATGCAAACATTGCCTCCAGGGCTTCATTTTGCCACAGTGGAGATGAATTGGTGATCCCACCTCTACCAAGCTGCCACTGTTGGGGTCTTGAGCAAGGCCTATAACCCACAATTGCTCGAATTGTAAGATTTTATCAATTGGAAGTCGCTCTGGATAAGGGCGTCTGCTAAATAATTTAAATGTGATGTCTCGAACTCGGCAGACAGATCCAAAAGTACAAGTACCAAAGTGTTTTGCTTAGCTCTATGAACTGCCTTAGTAAGTTACTGAGAGGAGAGGGGCGACACGGTGATGAAGGCGGTTGGTGTGATTGCCTCACAGCTCCTGAGATCACTGGTTCAATCCGTATCTTGGACTCTGCTTGTGAGATTTTCATGTTCTTTCCAAGTATACATGGGTTTACTCCGGGTACTCTGGTTTCCTCCCACATCCCAATGATATGTTAATGGTAGGTTAATTGGTTGCACTTAATTGGGCCAGTATGAATATCTGACTAGTATTGATGTAACTTTGCTCCTGTTGCAGATGGCCATTGATGCTGATGCGACGTTAAATAAACAAAAAACCGAGCTTCTTTAGGATGACCTTGTAGCCTTACTGATTGGTATCAAGGAGGTTGTTTTTGGTGGCTTCAGCAGAGGTTGAGTCATCTTGAAGAGAAAAGGAGCAAAGCTATAAGTGATGATAAACGTGCTGATGTATTGAGGGTAGATGATGAGAAAGTATTTTGTACTTATTTTTAGGGGACGAACCTCAAGTCAGGGGCAGGTATGTCAGGAAGAGGAAGCAGGAATTGGCCTCATCCAAGAAGTACTGCATGTCAACCCAGCTAGAGGTATGTGGGACTGGGGAGGAATGTTCTTAAATGTTTTTGCAACAAATAAATCAGAATACAGGTGATCCCTGCTATCTAAATGTACTTTGTCTGGGGAAATGGGTCAAAGTACACGGAAAGTGAGAGCTCAGATGATTTTATGTGGGCTGTAATGGTTTGTCTTTCAGACTTTGTGTGAGGAGAGACCTTATTCTCCCACTGACTGTATGTTTGAATCTCGTGCTAATAAAAAGACAGAGCGCACCGCCAATAATAAAAAGGAGAGTGTATGTCAGGTAAGTGTGCACATGTGCTAATAAATACTGTTTGTGTGGCGTTGCTATGTACAGGCATGGTTTTGATGAGTGCTGTGTGTTTAGGTTTGTGAAAAGGCAAGTGAGGATTTGGTGACCTGTGAGGGTCAGTGCTATGGCTCGTACCACCGAGAGTGCTTGGGTTTGGACAAACCAACAGACAAGGGGCTCTGTACTGCCTGCCGCACAGGTGATCTAGACGAGAACTTTTAATCACATTTTTGTTGTATAAGTAGTAATTATATGGACAGGTACGTGCCGTTTAATGATCATCCATGATCAACGACCAAGGTCTTAAAAATGTTAATACATTTTAAAAGTACATAAAATCTGTCTGGTCACCTCAGCAGCAGAGGCCGGAGTGGGAAGTGGAAGTGCGTCATTCATAATGCGATACTATAAAATGTTACGGCTTTCCCCTGCACAGGGTCGTAACAATTGTGCAACTGCAATTATTGTGAATTTCCATAAATGAAGAAATGTGATGGCATTAGGGATGCTGTGTCGCTGGTAGCGTTCCACTCGTGTTTTCAGAGGTATCTCTAACACATTTATGTATTAATCGCAAGCAGCTTTGTTGTGGAAAAAAACCCTTTACACCATTTACATTACAGTACAACATAAAAACATTGTGACTATGATAATGTCTCGTCAAGGTCCTGTTTCCCAGAACGTAATGCCAGTTGTTAAATGGCACATACCTGTGTGTATGTGTGTATGTGTGTATGTGTGTATGTGTATGTGTGTGTGTGTGTGTGTGTGTGTGTATATATGTATATGTATGTATGTATGTATGTATGTGTGTATGTGTGTCTACCTATACGGCAATTATACTCCGATGAGTCAAAACTATATGACCACCTGGTCTGCACTGATGTTTAGAAAGGTGGCGTGTGTCAAACGTACAGACGAATGGCTGGAATTAGTTTGCTAGCAGAACACTGCCCAGAGCATCACAGTCCCTCTCCTAAACATTTTATTCCCACAGTGCGTCTTGATGCCATTACCTCCTAAGATAAACTGTGAATATGTAGCCAGCTTCCCATCTGTCACTGGGGCAAGTGACCCCCAAAAAGCTTATTATTCTGATTAGTCTGTGGATGTGCATCCCATATTCAGCACTGAGTACTGTGACATGTTCCTCCTATTGCCAGCATTAAAAACATTGTGACCACAGCAGCCCTTCTGAGGGTTTAGACTAGCCTTGGGCATCCAAAACCTGGCTTATTTGTCCCACGAGGACTTGCTACTTTTGATTAGGAGCTCCCCACAAGCCTTGCCATTTTGGAAATGCTCTGACCCAGGCCTCAGATCATAACATATTGGCCCATCTCATAGTCACTCAGGTAACTGCGCTTGCCCATTTCTCCTGCAGCAAACAGGTTGACAGTGAGAACAAACTATTTGCCAAAACCATCTAATATATCCCAGACCATGCCATGCTTAGTTGTAACGAGACACTCAACATTATTGGTTATTTGATCTGAGTGCTCGTACTGTTCTTTTTTTGATTGCCTCTGCATCTGTCTTTCAGGAATACATGCATGTTTCACTTGTAAGAAGTCCGAAGGGGAAGTGAAGCGCTGCAGTGTCCAACACTGTGGCCGCTTCTATCATGAGGCGTGCTTACGACTGAGTGCTCTGACGGTGTTTGATAATCGAGGATTCCGCTGCCCACTACACACTTGCCTCAGCTGTCACTGCAGTGGCCGTGGCTCTGCAAAAGCCACCAAAGGTGAATCCAGTTTAATCCTGTTATTGGCATGTAGTGGTGTTGGACTGCAAGAAGCGTTTGTTACAGTTGCGTTGTTAAGTGTACCCTTAGCATAGAGGAGCGTTTTTATCCCCATCTTGGTGGCAGCCAAGCTAGCTTTTAGATGAGCTTTTCTGCTGTTAAGTAGTGTGAGGCACAATTCTTAAACATCAACTGATACTTCTGTGCCAGCCGTCCACGTTTGTTTTCTGGAACGTGTCCCATTTCTTTCGGTGGAGAGCTTGGTTGAGTCAGAACATTCAGGATGGTTGTAGCGCAGTGAGAAGCTCGGTTTCAGCGCCTGAGTGTCTCGCATATAGCTAGGTCCTCATTAGGGCCAAGCCTTTGATTTGCATAATACGGTTATAGAAGTGTGCTGCTAGGGTCTGCTTACTGTGAGCTAAAAATAATTGAGAAATTCCTCAGTGCTTACCAAATTGAGGAACATACATATGATTTTAAGCTACAAGTTTGAATTTGTAAACAGCTGCGCTCTGTAGCAGGAATGTTGGTAACGTTGGTTGCCTAATCACATTCCAACACTTCAACGGTTTGTATTTCCTCACTTGTCCTGTTGACACCAAAGCATATGGGGGCAGTGGGGTGCTTTTGAGTATCACAAACCATATAAAATACTGTAGTGTGTAATATGTTTGAGAAAGAACTAGTTGGGGCAGTCTGTTCATCCTGAGGAATCCTCTTGTGAACTGTATTAATATCTAAAGATGTGTTGACCTCGTATGTTGTCGTCTGCATATTGAACCATTCTCATTTGTAAGGGTCTTGAATTTTTCATGATTTAAGTTTACCTGTGCTTTAGGGAAGTTGGTCCGCTGTCTGCGTTGCCCAGTAGCCTATCATGCTGGGGATATCTGCATAGCAGCAGGAAGCGAGATACTGACACCTACTACTATTGTGTGTACCAACCACTTTAACCCGAAGAAAGGCCACAGGCAGCATACACACGTCAATGTCAGCTGGTGTTTTATCTGCTCGAACGGTAAGCGGATTATCAATTCCAAGTTGATATTCGGTTTGACTGTGAGTATCCATGCAGTAGTGGAATTTTACCTTTTGCATATGACTAAGGCTGTGGAGAATATTCTGAACAGTCAATAAGCTGCTTTTTCTTTTTAATGATTAAAAAACAACAGTTACATTGAACTGGGGCTCTCTTCGTCTATGCTGAGAACATGGTTTTAAGGCCTAAAGTGGATTTCAGCTGGATATGCATGGAATTTGTCCATTATACAAAATGTGTAAACACAATGCTTTTCAGCACTTACTTCATACTTTCCACGCGTAGTCCTGTAGTTCTTCTGTATTGAGCATTGTGCCAATAAGCACTTTTCGGTTTGTATACGCCTGTGATATAAGCTTCTTATACACTCTGGTATAATGTTAGAGAATTTAGTATCAGGTGTATAGTGACAATGTAATTGATTTAACTTTCTGCTTATGTGTACATGTTGTGGAACCAGCTGTGGATGTGTGCAAAAAGGAGAGAGTGAGAGGGACAGAGTATTATTAACTATTCCTGTCTTCCCCCAGTATATGAAAAAGCCAGCAGCTTGTGGACGTGATGGTCAAAACGTTTAGGACCAAAAGGGAATGCACTGCAATGTTTACAGAAAAAACACTTGAGGATTGTTAGTTATTTAATGTTCTGTAAACAGCAGTAGTTGCAGGTACAGTGACACTGAATCTGTGACAAGAAAATTGATTAGTTGAGATTTAAAACATAAACTGGGACTGTGGTAGCCTAGTGGTTAAGGTACTGGACTATGGACCAAAAGGTCCAGGGTTCAAATCCCACCTCTGCCAAGCTGCCGCTGTTGGGTCCTTGAGCAAGGCCCTTAACCCACAATTGCTTGGATTGTAAGGCTGTATCAATTATAAGTCGCTCTGGATAAGGGCCTCTGCTAAATGCTGTAAATGTAAACTACAAATCTCAAGCAGAAATTACTTCAGTTTCCCTGTTACACGCTTCATATAATATCAGTGGCGATTAATAATATATAAAATATCAATCGATTACAAAATACTGACCAATGGACCACAAAGGCAAGTATAAACGAGAAAAGTATCATGTACAAAAGAAGAATGTTTTCCTGTTTTACATGGCTTACTTTTCTGTCTAACAAATTTGAAAATCATCCACAAGTCCCACAACCTTTCACCGTTCCCAGTTTACAGTATGCCAGGGCAGCCAAAACATCAATTAAATGTCAGCTTGACCGGTCCATTAGGCTTATTTGAAGATCTGGCTTCTGCTCGTTTGCCAGGAAATGGTGCATTACTTTGTAGGCTGACCTTGTTGATTTATTTGCAAGTTTCCTTGCAAGTCGCTATTTGGTGTTATCTAAACAGTGAAGTTTATTTATGAGTGACGAATGCGCAGCACCTTCTTCAGTATGCCGAGGTGTTGGATCACTATGGGCCAGCCGCCATAGTGAAAAATCAGAAATTTGATTGGTCAGATTGTCTTGTCCTTTTGTAAGACTCACATTTCAGAACCCTTCAAAATATAATCAGAAGGGGGACACAGCCATGTAGACAGAAGCCATTCTAATGAGCAGTTTTGACTGGTTAGTAGCGCGCTGTGAGCTACGCAGCCTATATAAAACAAGAAAACACAGAGTAGCATTTTAAACTGGTTGATGTTTTACTTCATGCATGAGATATTTATTGTAATGTTTTAATTATACCCGTTAGTATATATTGGACTGTGGTAGCCTAGCGGTTAAGGTACTGGACTATGGACCAGAGGATCCAGAGTTCAAAAATCCCACCTCTGCCAAGCTGCCACTGTTGGGTCCTTGAGCAAGGCCCTTAACCCACAATTGCTTGGCTTGTAAGACTGTATCAATTGTAAGTCGCTCTGGACAAGGGCGTCTGCTAAATGCTGTAAATGTAAATGTTTGTTACCCCTTGTGGTCTCTCTGTGTAAGACGTTTATCAGGATTGTAAGATGGCTGTCCTCTGTTTGTTGCGTCTGTTGAAGGTGGCAGTCTCCTGTGCTGTGAATCGTGCCCAGCTGCATTTCACCCTGACTGCTTGAATATCACCATGCCAGATGGCAGCTGGTTCTGTCATGACTGCCGCTCGGGCAAGAAGCCCAAGTACAGAGACGTCATCTGGGTTAAACTGGGCAACTACAGGCAAGTCTCGGCTGACTCTAAACATGGAAGAAGAAACGAATTGTTTAGATGAGCTTAACACCATTTCAGTGTTTGAATCTAATAGCCTAATGTGTGTCTGTAACGCTCCCTTTGGAGGGGCAATACTAACCAAGTGTTGTCCTGTCTCTGGTACCCCCAGATGGTGGCCAGCAGAAATCCGTCACCCAAGGAATATCCCGACAAATATCCAGCACCTGCGCCATGAGATCGGAGAATTCCCAGTGTACTTTTTTGGGTCGAAGGACTATTACTGGACTCATCAGGGTCGTGTGTTCCCTTATATGGAGGGAGACCGGGCGAGCAGGCATCAGAGGACAGGCATTGGGAAGGTCTTTAAAAATGGTGAGGGTTTTTATTGTTGCAAGTATGCTTAGGACCTTAAATGCTGGTATTAACAGAAGAGAACCTCATTCATATATTTGTCGTGTTCCCTTTCCATCGTGCCTTTAGCCGTGCTGGAGGCTGAGGCTCGGTTTAACCAGATAAAGATGGAGCGAGAAGCTAAAGAAGCTCAGGAGAACAACAAGAAACCTCCTCCATACAAATATATCAAGGTACTAATGGCTGACATGAGGTCTAGTGAGCTGTTGGTTGAAATTGACCGGGTACCGTTCGACATGTCAAGTCAGGTGTATTTATATAGCGCTTTTTACAATGGAGCATTGTCTCAAAGCAACTTTACAATTTTAGATTGTCTCCTAATATCTACGTCCAATCCCAAATTGAGCAAGCCTAGGGAAACAGTGGCAAGGAAAAACTTAAGTGTTATGAGAAAGAAACCTTGGGAGCACCAAGACTCAAAAAGGGACCCACCGTCCTTGGGCGGCGTAGATGATAAATCTAAGAATGAAACTAATTTAGTTTCATTTAGTTAGTTTAGGGTGTATGAACAGAATCCTCTATCACAGTACAGGCGTGTGTCATTTAATGAAGCTGGGAACTCTGTGATTAACCAGTGTATGAGTTAATGATGCTGATCTGTTCTTTGCAGACCAACAAACCCTTCGGACGTGTGCAGATCTACACAGCCGACGTCTCAGAGATCCCAAAGTGCAACTGTAAACCGGGTGATGAGCGACCCTGCAGCTTCGAGTCAGAGTGCCTTAACCGCATGCTGCTGTACGAGTGTCACCCTCAGGTGTGTCCAGCTGGAGAACGCTGCATGAACCAGGACTTCACCAAGCGCCTTTACCCCGAGACCAAGATAATCCGCACAGCAGGCAAGGGCTGGGGCCTGATTTCACTACGAGACATCAAGAAGGTAAGCAGAGGTTGATGAGAAATAATGAGAAGGGGATATTTAATGTAATTTAATTCTTAGTAATGTTTCGGGATGAATACCTGACAGCTAATTTATGAAAGTTTGGTTGTTTGATAGCACAAGTACTAGGCGATGGCGATTATTAAACATCAAAATCTGCTTCACTTCCATTACTAAACATATCCGAGACTCTGAAAAGAGCACAGGACCGCACAATATGGGATGCAGTTCTGTGGAAGTACATGATGCACTATGTAGACAAAATTTGTGGACATCCAAAACATGGGTATTAGCAGGAAACTTGCCCCCCCCTCACCTTTGCAGCTGCAGCAGCCTTTGTTCTTCTAAAAGCGCTTTCCATTAGATTTTGGAACATGACTGTGAGGTCGGCTTCTGATGTTAGACAATAAGCCCTGGCTCACTTTTTTGGTATTCCAGTGCATTTTCATGGTGTCTGATGGAGATGAGGTCAAGGTTCTGTGCAAGCCAGCCAAGCTCTCAATAAAAGCTGGCAAACTAATTCCCTATGGGTTTTGTTTAAGGACAGCAGGGCAGAAAGTTGGTTAACTGACTTGTTGGAAGCAGAAACCTATAAATGTATCATATTGAGAGTCACTGGGGTATTCCGTACAAGCCATTCCACTGCCACTGCTTGTCTATGGAGAATCCAGAAATGTCTGCTTCATTTTATTAATGTTACAAGTGAATGTTTCTGAAATAGACTTCAATAATTAGAAGGGGTGTCCACAAACTTTTGTCTATATAGCGTATGCAAGTGAACCACCACTGGTGTCATTAATGCTTAATATGCTATTAACACATGCAGTAGTGTGGTTTGAGATGTGAGCTTTCCAGGGGAAATCAGATGTCTATGTCAAAGTTAGATGTTTGGTTTTCGTCTGTGTGAAATTAGGGAGAGTTTGTAAATGAGTATGTGGGAGAGCTGATCGATGAAGAAGAGTGCAGAGCCAGGATCAAATACGCCCAGGAGAATGACATCACTCACTTCTACATGCTTACCATTGACAAGGTAAACACTGAGACATGAGCGCTTGCGTGTGCGTGTGCGTGTGCGTGTGCGTGTGCGTGTGCGTGTGCGTGTGCGTGCGCACGCGGCATAGCTAAAAGATTAAACCATTAAAGATCTGAATGTGATTTCTAGTTAATGTCGTTGAATTTTGTTAAAGGTCCAGTAGTAACTTTATCAGGGAAGCTATTATTTATATAAGAAGAAGAATATCTAACTTCGTTTTAACAGCCGACTGCCATTTTGATTTCATATATGTAAATACATTTTAGAAGGTGGCACTTTCTATATCGGTTTAATGTCACTTAACTTAATCATATAAGCAAGGTTTTGTTTGTTTATAAGGGAGATCTTTCTTTCAGTTTTTGTAGCATATATCATTACAAGTACTTTTGAAAGCAGCCAGGTATTCTGTAGCCATTAGACAGTTCGCTGATTTTAGTTGGCTTCAAGAATTGTTTTTGCTTTTTCCTCCAGCCATTACATTGGCATTTAGCATATGCTCTTATTCAAAGCGACTTAAAACTAATACAGCATTACAATGTACAGTCTAAGCAATTGTGGATTAAGGGCCGTGCTCAAATGCCCAACAAAGGTAGATTGGCAGTGCCGGTGTTTGAACCCCGAAAGGGTGGCACAGTGGCAAAAGCGCTTTGCCTCCTGACCTTGGACTTCGGGATTAGAGTTTGCATGTCTGTGTGGGTTTACTCCGGGTACCGGGTTTCCTCCCACATTCCGAAGTCCTGTATTAGGTTCGTTGGTCACTCTAAATGGGCCCAGTATGCATGTGTGACTAGTGTCGATATAACCATGCTCCTGTACTGAATAGCCATTGATGCTGGTGTGACGTTAAATAAACATAAATTGAACCCTGCATCTTCTCATCCATAGTCCAGTACCTTAACTATGGCACCATCAGAGTTCCATGGTGCACGTGACGAGTAACAAACTACAGGGAGCACCAACAGTAATTACATTTTTTACCACCTTTATAATGAAGGCAGTTCATGTTTGTAACATGCGAGTGCAGGACTTTTCAGCACTTCAGTAATGCAAATACTTAAAATGAGCATATTGCATTTAAACCATGTGTAGTTTTGAAGTAGTCATATCCAACTTTATATTCTTAACAAATTTATTTTGGAAAAACTTTAGCGCGTGTGTGTGTGTGTGTGTGTGTGTGTTTGCTCCTTCTGCACAGATTTGTTGCAGTCTTCAGTGACTGGACAGCATGCAGGTAGAGCTAGAGGAACAGTATTTAATTGGGAGTGGCACAGGACAGTAAGCTGTGGCTCTACAGTAGTAAATACAACAGTGTGTAATGGACCATGATTAAATAATAGCTGAGAAACATCAGCGGTGTAGTGAGTAGGGGTGTAATGATGCATCTTTGACTGAAAACTTTGATTATGCATTCTTGTTTATTACGCCATCTAATGCAATATCATTTTTTAACACCAGAGGGTGCAAATCATACATGCTCACAGACGCATACCCCATTCAGTGAGACTCCTAATTGCTTTGGACTAAAGATACTTTTTGTTTAATTTTTGTACAAGAAATGTACACATTTTGAATTGTTATTCTTCAGAAATAAAAAATATGAATGTTTTCATTTGGTTATTTAAGAAATGGTGAAGCTACAATAGAGCATTTTGTTTACAATTTTAAACCCTTGTTTCTAGGAGTGTATTTTAATTGCAGGGAATGAAAAGGTTTGTTTGTTTTAAAAACTTGTACTGCGTGCCTTGTTTTGCAATTGTTTTACACCTCAGAAAATAACAAAAGTGAGAAAATCAATTGTGAACATGGTGTCCGGAATCGAATCGTGATCATGCATCGCATCCCTATAATCCCTAGGGGTGATTAGCAGTTCGTGTAAGTAGAACCGACAGACTCATTGGTGTTGGTGTGGTGTGTGTGTGTGTGTGTTGTGTGGGTGTGTGTGTGTGTGTTGTGTGTGTGTGTGTGTGTTGTGTGTGTGTGTGTGTGTGTGTAGACGGATCATCGATGCAAAGGTCCTAAAGGGAACTTCCCGCTTCATAACCACAGCTTGCCAGCCCAACTGTGAGACTCAGAAGTGGACAGTGAATGGAGACCCTCGTGTAGGCCCTGTTTTCTGTGTGTGATATTCCAGCAGGTACCTGAAAAACACACTAGTGCACCATACTAAGCTGTATGTTTTAAGCCAATATTAAATTGACAGCCATTTTATTTGATAATTTAGATTTTCGCACATAAAGGTCACTACCTTTACATCAACTCCAGACTTTATTGGCAGCCTTGTAGCTGTAAAATGTGCACAACCCAAATATTTTTTGTGACCATAAATTTTGTTGGTTGTATGTACTTAATTTTTAAAAGGTAGGATTTCTCCTCATGTTCATATGCACATTTACTGACTGTAATCCGTAGGTGGCAGAGTGCAGTTTGTTTATCAGTCTCTCTCCTGAGCACCAATTCCAAAAAGACTACCATCTGAGCTATATGAATTGGGTTTGTAGACCATTTTTATTAATCCATTATTTCCACAGTTTAACACATTATGGAAATGTTCTAATTATATTGGTATGCAAAGGTCAGTTGGCTTGGATAGTCCCTGAATGTGAAGTACTGATTGTTCTATAACGATATAAGACTGCTGAAGACGTTGGCTATATTCTGCATTAAGGTACAGAACTGACCTTTAACTATAACCTGACGTTTTGGGGAATGAGACGACCGTAATGTCGATTTGGAGCCCCCAATTGCAGTGTCTTTTCTAGGTGATTAGACCCGAGGTGACCACAATGGGTCTTCATCCGTAATCACAAACATCCTGTGGAGACCATGCCGAGCGTGGTGTTTTTAATATAGCATTCCTCTGGCCCCGTTAACAGATCGCCACCGGAGAGACCTTCAGACCCCAGACTAAAGCAAGCTCCTGAAGAAAAGTGTACGCGGCGGCGTTCCCCGAGAGAAGGGAAGAAGCGTCAAGGATGATTCTTCCGTTGTGGTGATGAGGAGAGCTGGTCCTGTGTGGTCGCAAGGTTGCACTAAAAGCGTACCACCTGTCCTGCCTGATCGTACCAAGAGACCTTTTGGTAAGACCATTAATTTTGTTGTTCTTAAACTCAAATCACGCTCAAGCGTTCGGAAGTTCTGTGTACCATTCTTTAGAAGAGATTCCATTATGTCCGTATGTTTTCAGTCCACATCAGCTTTGTTATCGTTCATGCCTGACAACACATCCCAATAGGGTTAGACATTGACACTTATTGATTTGTATTCCTAGCTTCCACTGATCCAGATTCCATCCCAGACCTTTTTCACACACCCTAATGCCCCTGACCCCTGCACCGGGGCCTTCACTAGTGTATTGATTTGTCGTAGCTGCCTTTCTTTCTTCTTCTGTGTAAAACCCGTGTCGTCTGAGGTCAGACAAAGCCAGGGCTTTGAGTTTTTGTGGGCAGAGTTTTATTCTTTGTTCTCACTGTCCGGTCCCATCATGAAATGCTTGGTTTACATCTGTGTATTGTTGTAACACAAACTTTGAGTTAGTAGTAGGGCGGCACTAACGATTATTTTAATATAGATTAATCGGTGCGTATTTTTTCGATTAATCGATGAATCGGGTAAAAAAAACAAAACCTTTCCATGTCTTTATTCAGAAATATCACATTAAAATAACAGGCAAATAAAAAAGTGCTTACAATAAATGAATTAACAATAAATTAAATAAAAATTAATAATTAAATAACAAATTAAAATAATAAAGAAAAATAAGTGGCCTCTCTGCAGCAAACCACTATCATACAACCATTCACTCCCTTTCTTTAGGTAATTTGCCATTTGCAATCCAAAAAATGTTATCATTCAACATGCTCCAGGCTAAAGCTTGCCTCTCTTTTTAGAGACTATGGCCCTGTCCAACACAAACACGGTAAAAAAAAAAAAAACACGTAGCTTTTTTTTCTATGCGTTTCGACCTTCGTCCACCCGAAACGCGTTTTAGTCACTGCAACTTTTTTTTTGGCAAACTTCTTCCGGTTGAGATTTTCAAAACCCGTTTTCAGCGTTGTCGTGTGGACTGGGGAAAACAGAGTTTCTTGCTTGTAACGTCAGTTGTGCGCCGTTTTATCTGTCCTTCGTTTTCATGAGGCCGATTTTGTGCAATAGCGGACGTAGCCAAAATGTGCAGCTGTAACCTGCTGACTGAACTTGGTTTACATATCTACCAAATAAATGTATAAAAAAAAAACCATTATTACTTTTTCATTACACTGAAGAACAGAGGCGTCAGAATGCGCTACGGAGGTCACTACTATATCCATCACACCCACAAAGCAGTTCCCGCCCCAGCGTCGCCGGTTTGGGACGAGACCCGGTCGGACCTCTCATTGGTGGGACAGCTTTCAAAA
Source organism: Ancistrus triradiatus (assembly GCA_025084515.1). Lineage (NCBI taxonomy): Eukaryota > Metazoa > Chordata > Actinopteri > Siluriformes > Loricariidae > Ancistrus > Ancistrus triradiatus. The sequence goes on from JAJAGP010001376.1 coordinate 191,266, forward strand.
CGAAGTGGTTGTTGAAGAAGAATGGCGAGAAAATGGCCGGCATATAGGACTGCTGGTTTGGCATTGCTCTTGACAGCAACTGTGTGCGTTTTTGCGTTTTCATTTTGACGAAGTTTTTTGTTTAAACAGCGCTTGTGTGGACGGGATGTTTTTTATAAACGAATTTGAAAACCCCCGTTTTAGAAAACACCCGTGTACGTGTGGACATAGCGTTAATGCTAACTTATTTTGAAGATTCCGTGTCCGCGCCGGCTCCGCCTCGCTCCGTTCAATCACTCGTGTTTGAATCGCTGATTCTGTAATCTAGCCAGTCCTGAGAGCCAGTCAGTGATGTGAAACTAATGAGCTGTGTTTTGCAAAGTAATGTGCTTCAGGCCTAGGCAAACCCAATTTATGTATTTCCACCTAGTGTTTTATCTAGGGTGTGCAGCCCCCCTCAGTCACAGGTCCCTGCAGTTCCTAGCTGACATGCTGGATGGGAATATGGGTTCTAACTCTGACTAAGGCACTAAAACAGCAGGCCTCGTGTCCGGTGGAAGAAACCCATTTTGTATTCAGTTGCATGTGTGGAGAGTTTGTTATAAATGGTAATAAACCAGTTTAGACCATGGCTGCATCTGAAAGGGCATACTTAAACAATACGTAATAGATTCCATTCAGTATGCACAGAACCTCGGGGCACTACCCCTGGCGTCTTACCAGTGCCATGTCCCCAAAACCACTGACCTGTCCATCTTTAATATAGCTAATTTTCTGTCACACTTACGCCAGTTTTACTTCGTCTGTCCTATTCAAGCTCAGTGTAAATATAGCTATTGCTAAAGTTCTTTTTTGTTTGTCATTTCCGAGCCCAAATTTAAATAGTTATGTATTCAGGTTTAGACCAGCTATCATATACAGGTGCTTCCCAATTTATGGTGTTGATACATTCCAGCAAACTCTTAAGTTGAATGCATCATAAACTGAGGAGTAAAAAAAAGGCTCCAAGTAAAAAAGGGCTGGGAACCCCCGGTATGTATCATACCCTAGCCTGCCTTAAGCATGCTTACCAAATGTTGGGACTCATTAACACACTGCCTATTTTATAATAGTGTTGTCCAGTGTTTGTCCTTTGCTGCTGCTGCTGGCTGGATCCCCAGCACCTGTGGGAGAGTATCGTACTGCGTACGTTGCTTGCTCGCGGGAAAGCGATACGCTGATTGTGTATTTCTGTCTATTATTGGATTCCCAATATTGGAAACAGAGCCATGGTAAAATGGGGAGCGCCTACACGTTTGAAATACAGCGTGTAACACAGGAGCATATGAATAAATACTTGCCCTCCTTAGCTTTAACTGTGGAATTTTTAGGAATGGAAAGTATTAGCAATAGGAAAGTAATCATTTTTACCTTCTGCATTTTACATGTAGGTGTAAATGGGTAGAAAAAAAATGCTTAATGTGAAAATGATAGCTTTTCTTTTGGATCACGGGTTCATCACTTCAGCAGTGGAGGTGTGTGTGAGAGAGAGAGAGAGAGAGCTCTATATCTCTCTCTATGTGTGTGTATATTTATATATATATACATACACACAGAGATATATATATACACAACACACACACACATACATTCATACACATACACACAGAGATATATATCTCTCTGTGTATGTATGAATGTATGTGTGTATATATGTATGTGTGTATACCTATGTGTGTGTGTTGTGTATATATAATATAATATATATATAAAATTATATATATTTATATATAGTATATATATATATATATCTATATTTAAATACACACACAAACATACATCCTACACACTGATATATATAATACATTCCTACATACACACACAGATATATTATAGATATATAATATATAATATATCTATATATACACACACCAGATATAGATAAGAGATCCTCTCCTCTTCTCTCCTCTCTCTCTCTCTCCTCTCTCTCTTCTCTGTGTGTGTGTGTGTGTATATATATATATATATATATATTATATATATATCTATATATATATATATATATATATATATGTATAATGTGTGTTGTTTTGTGTGTTGTGTGTGTGTGGTGTGTGTGTTATATATATATATATAATATATATATATATTATATGTCTGTTTATGTTGTTTGTTTGTGTGTGTGTGTATATATATATCTCTAATATTATATATAATATCATCGCTCTCTTCCTCTCCTCTCTCTCTCTCTCTCATCTTCTCCTCTGTCATCTCTGTGTGTGTGTGTGTGTGTGTGTGGTGTGTGTGTGTGTCTCTCTCTCTCTCTCGCTCTCTCTCTCTCTCTCTCTGTCTGTCTGTTGTGTGTGTGGTGTGTGTGTGGTGTCTCTCTCGCTATATATATATATATATGTATATATATATATATATATGTATATATGTATATATGTATATATATGTATGTGTGTGTGTGTGTGTGTGTGTGTGTGTATATGTATGTATATGGTATGTCGATATATGGCGATTTTCTGCTTAAGTATGTGCTGGAGGTAATGTCATTCTCGTTAACTGATTGGCTTACTTGCTGAACAGGTCGTTGGGATTGCCCCTGGCACCACTGTGATGTGTGCGGCAAGCCGTCTGATGCCTTCTGCCAGCTGTGCCCCAACTCCTTCTGTAAGGCCCATGAGGACGGGGCTTTGAGACCGCACCCCGTCACCAACCAGCTGTGCTGCCAGGAGCATGACGACTCGGACCTGCAGCACTCAGGAGTGACCTCCCAAGACTCTGACGTCACCACTAAACCCGCCAAGCGCCGCCGTAACTCTGTCGCCAAGAGCAGTGCCAATACTGCGGCGAAAAAAAGCCCTAGGAAACGGTGTAAAGAGGCAGCAGAAGCATAAAGCTGGAGTGTGTGCTGCTGCTCCTGCTCTTCTGGTCCCCCACAACCTTTCAGTTAGACCCAGGACTCAGTGGTATTGCCATCATGACTGTTCTCCCAAACTGCAAGCACTGTGTCTGATCAGGGAAGTACATGAACACTGTAGAGTTCTACACTCAGCTTCAGGTCCAACTCACTCACTCAACCTCATCCTCATCCTCACTTGCTTCGAGTGAGAGACCCTTCAACACCAAACAGCCTCATTACTACACAGCATTACCGAGGCCACAACTTGAATCTTTTTTTTTTTTTTTTTTTTTTTTTTAACACCTGTTTTAATTTTTAAGATAGATGTTTTTAACAGTAGATATGTATATGGAAATGTATATGGAATGCCAAAATTATAATAATACTGGAATTATTGATAGTAACAGATTGCCAGTCAGAGTAGTCTGTCTGTCTTTTTTTGTTGTTGTTTTTTTTTTTTTTTTTTGTTAAATTAACCAGTTCTGTCGTTATGTATGACACTATGGATAGCCCTTGAATAAATTTTTTTTTTTTTTAAATAGACAATTACTAGACTTCGTTTAACTCTAGAGCAGCACATTGTTAGCACACGTTTTTGTTAGCTCATTTTTTGAGTTTCTGTAACATGCTAGAATGTTAAATGAGTCTCTGTCAAATCTACCTGTTCAGAGCTTAAAAAAGGCACAGTAAATTCAGTCAGGGCGCTTTTTGCGAGGTTTGGGTGAAATAAAGCTTTTTAAAGCGTTTAATTTGTTGTAATTTATGTTTTATAACTGGACTGCTAGTAGTGCCTCACAGACATTTACTCTCTTTTTTTTTTTTTTTTTTTTTGTTCCTGCTTAATCCAGTTTGGGGTTGAGCTCTAAATGGCAGCACAGGGAACCACAACCCCAAATTAAAAAAAAGTTGGGACGGTATGGAAAATGCACGTAAAAACACTTCCTTGTACCTTAATTTCATTGCAGATGAACCCAAGATGTTTCAGTATTTACTGGTCAACTTCATTGCATTTGTTCATAAACATCCATTCCTACATTTCAGGCCTGTAACATGTTCCAAAAAAGTTGGGGCAGGGACAATGTAGGTCTAGTAATGAGGTAAAATAAAGAAATGTGTTTTCAAACAGGTGATGTCAATAGGTGATTATATAATCTGGTACAAAAGCAGTATCCACGAAAGGCTGAGTCTTTGGGGAGTAAAGATTTGTAGAAGATCTCCAGTTTATCAACAAATGTGTAAGTATGTTATTGAAATGTTTAAATACTGTGGGGTAAAAAAAGTATTTAGTCAGAAGGACAGAAGTCCTAAAGAAGAAGTCCTAAAGAAGTTACAGGTCTGTGAGAGCCAAAAATCTTGCTTGTTTGTGGGTGACCAAATACTTATTTTCCACCATAATTTACAATTAAATTCTTTAAAAATCCTACAATGTGATTTCCTGGATTTTTTTTGTGATGAAAATTACAGACCTCTCTCATCTTTCTAAGTAGGAGAACTTGCGCAATCATTGGCTGACTACAAACTTTTTTGCCCTACTGTACAATGTTTCTCAAAGAAAGACTAAGAGATTTACATGTCCTAACTTTTTCTGATTTGACTTGTTTTGCATTGCTTTGCTGCACTGAAAGATACGTGGATGTCCCTGGAAAAGATGTCATCTTGAAAGCAGCTTATGTTGCTCTAATATCTGTGTACTTTTCTGCTTTAATGCTGCCATCACAGAAGTGTAAATGAACTTTGCCAAGGGCACTGACAGAGCCTGGCTTTTGGACTTGTTGCAGATTATAGTCTGGATGGTCCTTGTCTTCTTTGGTCCATCCAGTGTCCATTCCAAAATGATCTGGAATCTGACCACACTACACATTTTCACTGTGTGATGGTCCATCCCAGATGCCTCCGAGCCCAGAGAAGTCGGCGCCGGTTCTGGACACGGTTAACATGAGGCTTCTTTTTTGCACAGTAACCTTTTAAGTAGCATTTGTGAATGTAACTCCTTATTATAGTGCTTGATAAATGTTTGATAAAGTAACCCTGCCCGTGTGGTTTTATCAGCTATTGATGAATGACAGCTCTCAATGCATTCTTTAGGTTTATTTTTTAACCCGTCAAAGCTGGTAGAGGCAGGAGAGACAGGCGTAGGGTGGTGAATACTAGGTGGCTGAGGCTCTGTCAGGCTCTGTCAGTGCCCTTGGCAAAGTTCATTTACACTTCTGTGATGGCAGCACTAAAGCAGAAAAGTACACAGACCTAAATTGCCCCCATCCCAATATTTTTCCAATGCGTTGCAGGCCTGAAATGCAGGAACTGATGATTATTAACAAATGAAAAGAAGTGGACCAGAAAACTGAAATATCTTGTGTTCATGCTGTCTGCAATGAAATAAAAGTAAAAGGAAGTGTAAAAACACTGCATATATTTATGTGCATTTTCCATACCATCCCAGCTTTTTCTGTTTTGGGGTTGTACATTTACAGCCTTCAGCAGTCACTCTTATCCAGAGCAACCTTCTCTCATACTGGAACAAATAAGTAATAGCCCAAGACCACCATCCAAACTAAAGTTAGCATTTGATGTAGGTAAAGGCAGAAAAAAAAATCAGTCTCTGAAGCTTTGATGCAATAGCTTACCATTGTGCTATTGCATCTACTCATAGCAGTGATTGGACCAAAACTGGATGCATACACAAAGGGCACAAAGGCTCTCTGAATGGTTCAATAATTATGGAATTGTTCAATTGTGTATTTCCAGTCACCACATCCCGGCTGGAAATGAACATGAGTGTTACTGCAAATCGTGGTTCGAAGGCATGAGCTGTAGATAATTGCAGCTGTGATGTTATTCGCAATAACACACCACCTCCAGTATTGCTTTTATACAAGTGTTTTTTTTTATATGCTACAAAAGGCATATGGTTTATGAAACACCAGCAAGTGACGTTAGTTTGAAATACAAAGGGCAAGTAATGGAAGATGAACGTGAAACAACTGGCTAAAACTAACAATTCATTAAGAATGAATAAATACAATGGAGTATAGTACATATTCTTGGATTAAGATTATACATTTGGGTAGCAGTGTCTCTGAGACAAATGAAATAGGAGTATATTCTGATGACAGATGAACTTATTTTTATCCATGTTTGTTTGCTCCAGTGACTATCCCCAGAAAATCTAAGGGGCAGGACTGAGAGTTGATCCCTAATTGGCTTCTTAGTTCCATCCCCAAGTCACAGCCTGTAATGTGTGCCTCTATTTGAAGCCAAGGCTCGAACTCGGATCCCCACAGTGGTAGGCTAGTGTATTATACCACTGCGCCTCCAGTGTGCCCCTAAACAGAATTCCAATACTGAATTCTAAAATATACTATATAAAGGAAACCTCAATTCATAACTTTCTGTAAAGCTTCAGTGGCATCAATTACTAAACAATGCATGCACATCCTCCGCCACAGGTACCACATGTATGAGAACAGTTGGTGAGTAATAGGACTGAAATAGCTTTGTGTGGAGAGTGCTTGGCTACACCTCTCACTCTGCAGATGGAGTGGTGTGGTCTGGGTTTTCTGCATGCTGAGCCAGCCACACACTTCTCACACTACCTGTGTCTCAATGTTATGGCCCTGATCACTGGAGCTTTCCAGGGACCCAAAATGAAACCACTCCAGAAACCACTCGAGTGGTAGGGGCACTCTGGTCAGGTCCTGCATATGCCTTGCGCCGCTTAGTGAAGTTGTCCATGCAACAACAGCGTAGGGGTTTTCCGATCTACTTCTGGGAAGGGATCCAAAATGTCCATGGCCACCTGCTCCATTGGTGCACTGGATTGTAATAGCAGTGGGGTGTGTAAGTGGCTCGTCTGCCTTTTCAGTACAGGGGTTGCTCAGAGATTGCTTCAGTCAAACACCACTCGACTTTCTTTTTTTTCTTTTCTCAACCAGCACTGCTTGTTACTTCAAGGCCGAGCCCCTGCTACCGTAATGAGAGCAGTCTGGTCAGCTCTGTCTCAGGCATGCTTACAATACTTTCTAATGTTCTTACTATTGCAGTTCTGGATTGGTTGAATGAAAGCAGTAGCTTCTTGCCAGCCACATGAAATGCACCACCGCTTAACTCCAGTGTTGCATGCACAAGAGTAAGAACGTCCAGTCGAATAATACAGTTCTCCCAAATTGAGGCTAGCTAAAATTTGTGGCAGTATTTTTACTCACCCAGGCAAATGTTTCGTTACAGGCTTTCCTATCATTGATTGGAACTTTGTGCCACTAGTACACTTGCAGTTATTAGCCATGCATGGTAAAACACCAGGTTTAACCATGGAGATCTTCCTGCTTGTGGGCATGTCATGTGAGCCTAAGCATGTTAGAGGTCACTGACATCTTGTGTGCATCTTCCATATGATTTGGAGCCTGCACTTGTTTTATGCTTTGTTTTAGTTTCTCATTTTGCTAAATGCTTTGATCCTTGTTTCAAACACATTTGTTTTGAGTCTTATTTTGAACTGCTGACGTACTTCTACTCACCTCTATTTTTGTAGTGTTGTCTAAACTTGCCCAACCTCTGCCCATTCTGACCTTCTGTCATGACGTTTGTTGGTTTGTTAATTTTACAGTTTGGAGTTACCTTACTGAGTGGGGATTTAGTTCATGTCGGGAGGAGTGCTTATAGTGGCCTTAAGGAACAGTACATCTTTGTGTGGCTCAGATTTTATCTAGCAAGGAGAAGACTCCCACAGGTATTTTGATGTGTCCAATTTTCCAGGGTTAAGGTGGCCTTATAAACGAGCACAATCATTTTTTCAGGATTTAACAGAGTTAGAAATTAGAGTTGAAACTAGAGATTAGGTGACAGGACTACCAGGTAGAGCTGTTACGACTTTGGGAGAATTCGATGGAGGTTTCTGGAAGCAGTTAGGAAGCATCCAAAGGCCATACCTCAGCCACCTAGTATTCACCACCCTACGCCTGTCTCTCCTGCCTCTACCAGCTTTGACGTCCACAGTGTACCTGCATCACCACTTGGTCCACATCAGACTCCTCCAGTGAGCATGCTTGGTCCTATGGTTGCCACATTACTTTGGTTCCTGTGTTTTGAAAGTGTGAAGTTGATCTTTATATTCCTGTTTTAGAGTGAATTGCCACTATGCATAACTTGTCTACTTTGCACAGATTTACAGTTTAGACTCATGAAGTTTGTTTGAATTATGAAGGCTACGGCGCTCCATGGTCATAAGTGTTCCTGAGGTGTACTGTCATGCTTTTTAGAAGCTGGCTAAAAGCCTCTCGCAAACTTTTGTGGAATCTGCTAAAGACAAAATGGTCCTATTTGAGAAATGGTCCTAATGTTTGTTTCAAGCTGCTAAATTACTTTATAAATATGTGTTAAACAAAGCCGAGCTCACAATGCCACCATCTTGGTGGGAGCCATCCCCATGCTCTGCTGAGAAAGCTGTCACTAACACTTCTGATACCCTTACTCCAACTGTACCTCAAACTAACTCCCAACTCTTTCTACTGTTTCTACTGCCATAAACTTGGTCATTTCATTGTGTCCTGTCCTGCACTGAAGAACATGGGTGCTAGACACTATGCTTCTGTTAAGACGGTCAGTGCTGTAAGTTGTGTTACTGGATTCTCACCACCGTAACTTGCTATTGATTTGGCATTCAAGCCATTTGTTTTTCCTGGTTTTGTATCAAAGCACAGATGGTGTGAGAAAGTC
>JAJAGP010001377.1:0-37190 GCA_025084515.1 Ancistrus triradiatus
TGTGATTTCCTGGATTTTCTTCTCATTTTGTCTCTCATAGTTGAAGTGTAGCTATGATGAAAATTACAGACCTCTCTCATCTTTCTAAGTAGGAGAACTTGCACAATCAGTGGCTGACTAAATACTTTTTTGCCCTACTGTGTGCGTGTGTGTGTGTGTGTGTGTGTGTGTGTGTGTGTGTTTCAATCACACACTATTAACAGAGTGTATTTGGGGGCAGCCTATCAATTATGTAGCAACGACCAAAGGCAATGTCATAATATTTTATTATGATGTAGTGAGCTACTGGTAAGTTGTGGTGATGTACAAGTAGTTTTAACGGTAACGGCTTAGGTGTAGGGACTTTAGGGTTAAAATTTGATTTAAAGCTAAAGTAATTTTTAAGGACTGGAGACCCAGATTAAGCCCATAATAGCAGTACTTGCTTGGTGATCACGAATAAGCAGTTGTGGACAGGGAGGCCCAGTCCTGTCTGATAGAGCGGGTGATGTTTATCGTCCGATTAACACAGCCACTTGGCGGGCCTCAACGGTGCAGACTTTAGGCTTTTCGGTGATACAGGTAGTCATGTCACACAGATGTTCTTCTGGCAGTGATCTTCAGGTGATTCAGCAGCAGGCACACTTCCCAGCCATAGTCTGCAGGCGGTTTACAGTCCTCGAAGATTAAGTTTGTGTACACTTAAACTTTTACCTTGGCCATGGGTAAACCTTTAAGTATAACGCGACCTTTACACGAAGCATGTGCGCACTAAACTTGGAAGTCTAGAATGGAGGAACATTAGTCAAGCACGAAGGTGTAGAAAGGTTAGCATGAGGCGCCTTTGGGACCTTCTAGAATTCTCCAGGATCTTTTACATTTTTGTTTATGGCCGTAAGATGCAGGGGTTGTGGACCATCTGGGCCAGGTCTAGGGCTGCAACTAACGATCATTTTAATAATCGATTATTCAGTTGATTATTTTCTTGATTAATTGATGAATTGGGTTTAAAAAAACAAAAACATTTCCATGTCTTTATTCAGAAATACAACATTGAATAACAGAGCAAATAAGTGCTTACAATAACTTATAATAATAAATAAAATTCTCAATAAATTAAAATAATCTCTGATGCAAACATTGCATACAAACTCACTCATTCTTTTTAGGTACTGTACATTGCAATGCAAAGATTTAAGCATGCCAACATGCTCCTGGCTAAGGCTGGCTTTCTTTTTAGAGACTATATTTCCTGCCACAGAGAACAGACAGTCAGTGTTGAAGTACCAGGAATGCATAAATAATGACTTGGCTTGCCTCCCTGCTAACTCTATCACTGTCATTAACAAGCAAAAAACAGCATCAACCGTGCTATGCCCGCTCACATAGTGTGAGTGCGAGTATGTTTTCTCACTTCAAAATGGAACAAACTCGGTATATCGTGGTGACTTATGTTGTTGTTGAGCTCACTTCATCCTCATCGGTGACTCCAACATGTTTCCATTTCAGGTGCTGTATCATCAGCGTGGTGTTCCCGTGCCAGGTCAAATCACTTTTGCACAGCTTGCATGTTACACATTGTTTAGTTGTGTGAAGCATGAAGTGCTCCCACGCTTTTGAGGACGTAAGCCGAACCTTCCTCTCTGCGTCGGTCATGTTTCATTTGTAGAATTTATTTATTTCTTAATGCTAACTTATTTTGAAGATTCCGCCTCCGCGCCGGCTCCGCCTCGCTCCGTTCAATCACTCGTATTTTTTTTCCAGGATTGATGAAGTTCCGCAAGTGACGTAAGTGGATATGACATGGCGAGGGACACATAAATCATGCGACACAACAAATTGATAATGAAATTTGTTGCCAACACTTTTAACTATCGATTTTATCGATTCATTGTTGCATCCCTAGCCAGGTCCTAAATTTTTCTGTTGGTTTAAGGATTGATGATTGTTATTGTGGCTATTGGCATACAAGGGGTTCTCTTCTTGTGTTTTTTTCACATTTCCAGTGTCAGTAATATAGACTTGATAGTGAGAGGCGGTGACGAGAGCTTGGTTTCATTGTTCAGGTGGCGATCAATCCAGTCATGCAAGCTTGACTTCATACTTCATAAATTAAAAAAAATGGGTCTATTCAGTAATCAAATAAAAATTTGTAGTGGCTGGAAGGTGGTGATGTTGGGTGTGCATCTCTTAATTGTGTGTGCTCTAGTACCATAAATAGTCTAGAAAATTGTCATAATTGTCATTGATATTGCAGTGGTTAAAGCTTTGGACTACTACTTTGGACTGGGGTTTCCACTGATGAACCTTTGAGCAAGACCTTTAAACTCCAACTTCCTCACTCTGCTCTGTGGAACAGTCTCAGGATCGTTTCTGTTTGAGCATTCTTGTGTCTGAATGAAGGTGTCGAGGTATTTTTGACAGAATACATTCTGCTCACTTAATCAAGAATCACACTCAAACCGAATTAAAGTTTCAGTGGAGAAGACAGTGTTATTGCATCTACTGTGGAAGATTTGTTGGAAACACATCTTTGTAACCATATCAGCTTTATATTACATCTACAGTGGGGTAAAAAAGTATTTAGTCAGCCACTGATTGTGCAAGTTCTACTACTTAGAAAGACGAGAGAGGTCTGTAATTTTCATCATAGGTACACTTCAACTATGAGAGACAAAATGAGAAAAAACATCCAGGAAATCACATTGTAGAATTTTTAAAGAATTTTATTGTAAATCAAGGTAGAAAATAAGTATTTGGTCACCCATAAACAAGCAAGATTTCTGGCTCTCTCAGACCTGTAACTTCTTCTTTAAGAAGCTCTTCTGTCCTCCACTCGTTACCTGTGTTAATGGCATCTGTTTAACCTCATTACCTGTATAAAAGACACCTGTCCACAGCCTCAAGCAGTCAGACTCCAAACTCAAAACCAAAGAGCTGTCGAAGGACAACAGGAGACCTGCACCAGGCTGGGAAGAGTGAATCTAGGCAAGCAGGTTGGTGTGAATAAATCAACTGTGGGAGCAATTGTAAGAAAATGGAAGACATACAAGACCATTGATAATCTCCTTCAATCTGGGGCTTCACGCAAGATCTCATCCCGTGGGGTCAAAATGATCATGAGAACGGTGAGCAAAAATCCCATAACTACACGGAGGAACCTGATGAATGACCTGCAGAGAGCTGGGACCAAAGTAACAAAGGCTACCATCAGTAACACACTACGCCGAGAGGGACTCAGAGCCTGCAGTGCCAGGCGTGTCCCCCTGCTTAAGATAGTACATGTCCAGGCCCGTCTGAAAGTTTGCCAGAGAGGCATATGGATGATCCAGAAGAGGATTGGGAGAATATCATGGTGGTCAGCGTGAAACACCACAATAGAACTTTTTGGTGTGAAAAACTCAGACTCGTCCGTGTTTAAATGCTGACTCTTGGGCTCGCAAGAACACCCATCCCCTACTGTAAAGCATGGGGGTGGAAACATTAATGCTTTGGGGCTGTTTTTCTGCAGAGGGGGACAAGGACGACTGAATCCGTGTTTAAGGGAAAGAATGAACGGGGCCATGTATCGTGAGATTTTAAGCCAAAACCCTCCTTCCCATCTCAGTGAGAGCAATTGAAGATGGAACGGGTTGGGTCTTCTAAGCATGACAATGATCCCACACACATATCGCTCGGGCCAATGATAGGAGTGGGTAAGGAGTTGAAAGTCCGTGTTGCCCCAAAACATCACTGCTCTAGAGGAGGTCTGCATGGGAGGAATGGGCCAAAAATACAGCTACAGTGTGTGCCAACCTGCTGGAAGACTTAGGGAACGTTTGGACCTCTGTCATTGCCAACAAAGGTTATGTTACAAAGTATTGAGTTGAACTTTTGTTATTGACCAAATACTTATTTCCAACTTATTGTACCGTAATTTTATTTTTAAATTTTTTAAAAATTCTACAATGTTTTTTTCTCATTCTGTCTCTCATAGTTGAAAAGTGTACCTGTGATGAAAATTACAGACCTTTTCCCGTCTTTCTAAGTAGGAGAACTTGCACAATCAGTGGCTGACTAAATACTTTTTTTGCCCCCACTGTATATTACAAAAGTCAAGTCAAGTTCTCAGATTTATTTATATAGCACTTTTTACAATGGAGCATTGTCTCAAAGCAACTTACAAGTTTAGATTTATCTCCTAATAACTACGTCCAATCCCAAATTGAAGCAAGACTATAGGGGGGACAGTGGCAGAGGGAAAAAAACTCCCTAGTTCTAGGAAGAAAACCTTTGGAGGACCAAGACTCAAAAAGGGGAAAGGGACCAAACCTCTTGGGCGGCGTAGATGATAAATCTAAGAGCGAACTAAAGTCATGGAGGTCAAAGTTCGAATAGGAATGTGAAGTCTGCACATCGACATTAAGTGGGCCGGGGTATGATGATAAATCTAAGATGCGAAAACTACAGTCATGGAGTCAAAGTTCCGAATAAAATGTGAAGTATTCACATCGAATTAAGTGGCCCGGTAATGATGATAAATCTAAGAGCAAAAAACTAAAGTCATGGAGTCAATGGTCGAATAAAATGGTGAATTATCCACAGTGGAGCTCCATCAGATGAACATCATGTGTGGGGCCGGAACTGCCGGAACACAGCTCGGAGAGAAAACAGAAAATGTAATTAGTTTATTGATTAGGATCACAGTGTTTATTAATAACAATCACTGATGCCATGTACAAATCACTGATGCCAAGTTTAGCATGACACCCCTGGCCAGCATTAGCTATAGCAGCATAGCTAGGAAGCTAGAAAGAGGAGAACTGTAGGAAACACATGCCAAGAGGGATCACATGAATACATTGGCAAACCCCACGAGCGGCAGAAGAGACAGCAACCCAAACGTCTCTGATTCACCATAAGACTCTTTGACTATGAACCCCCAGCTCTGCCCTTATTCTAAGGCAAGGATGCATGAGTCAAGATCACGAGGACCCAAGCCTAGTTCAGCCAGACCGCCCACTCAACACTCCCGGCAAGCGGACAAGGCAGGCAGGCCAGACATGACTCCAGACTCCGTTTATGTAACTATATAATCATTTACTGTATATCTCTTTCTAATTGTGGTGATGTCACTTGTTTAGACTAAGTCTCTTCGAGGCCTGAATTTGTGGATGCTTCTCACCCAGAGCTTGGGAAAGTTGAACGTACAGGATGTTCTTCGGTTGTGGAAGTGTTTTCGTCCGAGCACCTGTGGTGTGTGCCCACCCGGTTGCTAGGAGCGGCCTGTCCATCAAAACATGGTTCCCAGCTCGGACGTGAGAACATATAGTTTTTCTCTGATTAAAAGATATTCCCAGCTCGAGTGTGGGAACAATCATAATGCCTTATCTGAAACTAAGTACAAGCTGAGTTGGAATGTGTGTGTGTGTGTGTGTGTGTGTGTGTGTGTGTGTGTGTGTGTGGAATATGTTGTAGGTGGACATGCTGTGAACTTCGTTGACCTGGTTAACAGAAATATAAAACTTGATGATATTTGTAATTTTATTAATTAGCAAATTGATTCATAGTGATCTTTTTAGTCTGCGTACATATGATGAATAAGTACATTTTTGACATTAAAGTGTTAGTGTAATGCCGGCTGTGAAGTCAGAGGCACACGCCAGGAGGGGATCTGACTCGAAGGCTTTTATTAATGAAACGAAAGGGAAACTGATAAAGACACTTACAAAGAAACATACGATCGCAAACACGGAGTGAAAACACAGATAGGAGTATGGACTGATGAGGTGATAACGAGTGAGCGAGGAAGGACGGAGTGAGAACAGGTAGGTGAGCGATAACAGAAGGTTTGACTAGGTATAGAGACGCGAGAGAGAAGAACAATAGAATGAAGACTAGGTATGATTCGACTCGGATAGGAATAGGATAGATCGGCTAGGAAGATGAGACGCAAGACACGGTAGAAAGGTGATAGCGATGGAGCTAGAGAGACGCTTTAGAAGCCACGAGACTCAGCCGTGAGAGTGTGAGGGAAGAAGGTTTATATAGTGAGGCTGGAATGTGCTGGAAGACAAGGGGCTGGTGCATGTGATGAACGGAGGAGGAGAGAGAAGGTGGTAGAATGTAGTGGATAGTGATGGAATGTGATAGAAGAGAGGCGTGGTGAGCAGGTGCATGAGTGAGGTGTGACAGAACCCACCCCCCCCCCACGGATTCTGAGACGGAGCTAGGACTCCAATCGTGTCCCCATAGGGTTCTGGTAGGTCCAGTGGTTTCCTCTCTGGGCGACGGCTCAGAGGATTCTGGATGGGACCCTTGATGACCTGGACGGGTGCACCTGACATGGATGCACGGTGAGAGGCCGAGAGGATTGCAGGGACCAGGGTTGAAGATGGATGACTTCAACACCAACACCGGGACTGACGGACTTGACACTGGCACGGTGGCTGACGACCTCTGGAAGGCCTCGGCGACTGACGACCTCTGGAAGGCCTCGGGGACTGACGACTTCTGGAAGGCCACGGGGACTGACGACCTTGGAGCAGGCACGGGGACTGACAACTTCTGGAAGGCTACGGGGACTGCTGACTTCTGGAAGGCCTTGGAGACTGACGACCTTGGAGCAGGCACGGGGACTGACAACTTCTGGAAGGCCACGGGGATTGACGAGTTCTGGAAGGCCAATCTGGACTGATGACCTCTGGAGGATCTCATGGACAAACGATCTAGGTGCAGGGACTGGGACCGACGATTTAGGCACAGGCACTGGAGCTGACGATCTCGGTGTAGGACCGAGAGTGACGACCTTGGGCTGGTACAGGGACTGACGACCTGGGAGAAGGCACGGGGACTGACGACCTCGACGTAGGTACCGGGAGTGACAACCTCAGTGTAGACACTGGACCTGGCGACCGTGGTGCAGGTGCTGAACCTGATGATCTCGGTGTAAGAACCGAGAAGGATGCGGGTACCGAAACTGATTGCTTCAGAACGGCCTCAGACTCAGGTGGTAAGGAGAAGGTCCGGGATGACCTCGGAGTGGTCTCCGACTTGACTGACCCGGGGAGGAACAGTGAATAAGACGGACTCTGGGCGGACTTGGACATCATTGGGATGGAGTCAAGGTTAGTGACACTCAGGACGGATTGGGACGAACATAGAACCACCTCAGACATAGACGACGATTGGCCAGACTCAGACAGATTAGGAACAGAGTCAGAAGTAGACTCTTGACAGACTCAGACGAACATGGAAAGGACTTGGGTATAGAGAGGACAGATTCAGACTTAGACAGACCTTGACGGCACTCGGACTTAGACAGAGGTAGAGAGGACTCGGATTGATTAGAGACATACACTGACTTAGACAGACTAGGGAAAGACTCGGACTTAGATGGAGATTGGACAGACTTGAATGGACACAGAATGGAGTCAAGGTTAGACGGAGTTTGGACGGACTCCGATAGATTCGGAACCTGAAGAGACTCAGACTGACTGAAGGCTGACTTAGTTAGGTAGCTTAGACTGATCAGAACAGGATTCAGAGGTGAACGACCCTTGGAAGGTTCCAACCATTGGCCACCCTTTGGAAATCTCAGGGATAGAGAACCCTTGGCAGCTCTCTGACATAGGTAAACTAGGTGTGGTCTCTGAGCTAGATGACATTTGGAAGGTCTCCGACAGAAATGACCTTTGGAAGGTCTCTGAATTAGGCGGATTCGGGAAGGAATCTGACATGAAAGAGCTTTCTACTAACTCCGAATGGTTGGAGACGAACTCAGATTTAGGGGATCTTTGAGAGGTATCGGGGATCGAGGACCTTTGGCAGGTCTCTGACATCGGCAAACTTAGAATGAGCTCGGATTTAGGCGACCTTTGGAAGGTCATAGACGAACTCTGTGTAACCTCAGACTGAGACGGAGTGAGAGCAGACACGGACTGACGAAAGACCGGTTCGGCCTACGTGGAGTCTGAACATGCTCAGGCTGACTAGGGATGGCCTTAGACTTAGCTATAGATGAAATTGAGACTGACCTAGCAGTATTGGACACAGGCTCGGATTTAGAGGACCTTTGAGAGGTCTCAGACGTTCTTGGGGCAAACTTGGACTGAGTTGGAAAGGACTCAGAGTTAGATGACCTTTGGGAGGTCTCGAAGATAGAGGACCTTTGGGTGGTCCCTGACAAGGGTAGGCTTAGAGCGGGCATGGATTTAGACGACCTTAGGGAGGTCTCAAGGATAGAGGACCTTAGGGAGGTCTCGATAATGGCCGACTCATTAATGGACGGCTTGGACCCAGGTACCGAAGGTGATGGTAAAGGCTCCAGGCAAACGTGCTCCATTTCTGAGCTAGAAAGCTCATGCACGCAGCTAACTGGATTCAGTACCGGACAAACGTTCTTACATTCCGGGCTAGGATGCTCAAGCACCTGACTGACCGGCTTCTGTGCCGGGAAATCGGGCTCTGGTAGCGCAGATGCAGTACTACAAGACAGTAACATCTCCTCGGTGGAGACAACGGACAACGTGGACAGATGCCGTGGACAGATGCCGAGTTATCAGAGCTAGAAGGTTTCAACACTGTGCTACGGGGCGCGAACAGCTCAAAGACCGAGTTAGGCTGCCTGACTGCAGGAGAACCAGTCCTCGGAGACCTATGACAGGTCTCAGACAAGATCGGGCCCTGGACTGGCCCTGGGACGGGCATACCAAGAACGGACTCTAGGACGAGTGACCCTTGGACTGGGACGGGCATCCCTAGATCAGACTCTGGGACGGGTGAACCTGGAGCTGAGACGAGCGTTCCAAGAGCAGACTCTGGGACGGGCGACCCTTGGACTGGGACGAGCATCCCTAGTTCAGACTCTGGGATGGGCGACCCTGAAACGGACTCTGGGACAGGCGGATCCTCGACTGGACCGGGTGTCCTCTGAATAGAGACCGCTGAAGCGCACTTCATACTGCGCTTGACTACATCAATAGCTGCGGCCCTCCGACAGCCAGCAAACGGAGGATCCAGCAAGTGCCGAATAAGCTGAGGTGCCGGCTGTACGCTGGTGATCTGAGCATTCGGTGTGGGGCTACCGAACAGTGGAGCTTCGGGGGTGTATGGCCCACTATTGGTAGGTGGACCAAAAACTACCCCAAGCGCATCCAGAAGGTGATCACTGTCCCCAGTTTGTACCTGTGACCACCTCTCTGTGACCCACTGCAAAGCCCTGCCTGAAAGGCAAGATAACACCAGCGAAACACCAGCGAATTGCGAGCTTGGGGGATACCGCCTGAGGTAACGCAGAAACTGTGCACGGAAATTGATGTAACACGCTGAGTTCCCATCAAATCGCTCTGGTAATGCGATCTCAGCGGATGGTGGAAAACCAGAGGTGGGCGGAGCCAACAGCGTGGCGGTCACGGTTGTCGGGGACCGATTTAGAAGGGAGACGCGCTGTGAAATCGCATCCAGAGAAGGAACCAGCGAGCGCTGCTCTTCCATGAGTTGAGCTATAACCCACGTTACCTCGGCAAGCCAAGCAAGAAGTTCGGCAATCGGATTGCTGTTCATTGCGATGGGCAAGAGTACAGATCCAAAACTCCCACTGCCTCTTTGCTCAGCTGAGTCTACAGTTACGCCGGCTGTGAAGTCAGAGGCACACGCCAGGAGGGGATCTGACTCAAAGGCTTTTATTAACGAAACGAAAGGGAAACCGATAAAGACACTTACAAAGAAACATACGATCGCAAACACGGAGTGAAAACACGGATAGGAGTACGAACTGATGAGGTGATAACGAGTGAGCGAGGAAGGACGGAGCGAGAACAGGTAAGTGAGCAATAAGAGAAGGCTTGACTAGGTATAGAGATGCAAGAGAGAAGAACGATAGAATGAAGACTAGGTATGATTCGACTCGGATAGGAATAGGATAGACTGGCTAGGAAGATGAGACGCGAGACACGGTAGAAAGGTGATAGCAATGGAGCTAGAGAGATGCGGTAGAAGCCACGAGACTCAGCCGTGAGAGTGTGAGGGAAAGACGGTTTATATAGTGAGGCTGGAATGTGCTGGAAGACAAGGGGCAGGTGCATGTGATGAACGGAGGAGGAGAGAGAAGGTGGTAGAATGTAGTGGAAATGTGATAGAAGAGAGGCGTGGTGAGCAGGTGCACGAGTGAGGTGTGACAGTTAGTTTAAGGCCTTCGCATGGTTACAGAGATTGCAGAAGTCCAGAGAGAAAGAGAGAGAGTAAAACCATAATCTGGATTTAATATAATTTATTTAAGAAGTGAACACATTTTATATATAAAAGTCAGAGACTTGACGCTACAATTAAAATCTTGTCTGCTTCTCCACTGAAACTTTAATTTGGCTTGAGTGTGATTTTTGATTAAGTGAACAGAATGTATTCTGTCAAAAAACCACGACACTGCTCATGAGCACAGGCAATAAGGACAAATACACGTCATAACAGTGATGCAAAGATGCCAGTGATTAACAGTTCTCAGGGCCTTTCTTCAAGGCGCATCTGGGTCTTGTGCAACAGTTATTTTCTAAGTATTGGCCAAATCTTGGCCGTTCCAATGCCATCCTTATATTTTCTTTTGATCAGTTTTCTCCTGCCCAGATTTTAACTTTTGCGTCAGGCCTCTACAATTTATATATATATATATATATATATATATATATATATATAGGTTTACTTTCTGATTCTTCCCACTTTCATATACCACAATACACACATTGTGTGGTTATACCAAATATCTGTCTTATAAGTTTTATATTTCTGTTAACCAGGTCACTGGAGTTCACAGCATGTCCATGTACAACATATTCCACGCACACACAATCCAATTCAGCTTGTACTTGCAGTGGGGCAAAAAAGTATTTAGTCAGCCACTGATTGTGCACGTTCTCCCACTTGGTTACGATCTCCCCCAGCACTGTGGGGATTCCGCTAGGCTAACGCTAGAGGCCAGTATTGGCTTGACTATCATTCGGGATTTTCACATTCAGCGCAATTGCGCATGCACTGGTTAGTTGCTGCATGATTGTGATATTAGTGGGCTCACCTGCCAGTGACATTATTTACATTAGCTTCGTGCTTGAGCAAGTTGGCCCTGTACATGAGCAGTTAGCGGCACTCCAAAGCTCTGTACCGGAGCATGCCGCGCCCCCAAGCCTTGCAATAAAGCAGCTTGCGCTGCCCAGCTCCGTACCTGAGCTCACCATGCCTATTAGCTCTGCAGCTGAGCAGCTAGTGCCGCCTAGCTCTGTATATGAGCTCGCCGTGACCATTAGCGCCATACCTGATCACGTAAGCTCTGTACCTGAGCAGCTAGCGCCGATCAGCTCCGTACCTGAGCTCACCGTGCCCTTTATCTCTATTATTGAGCAGTTAACGCCACCCAGCTCTGTATCTGAGCACGTTAGCTCTGTACCTGAGCAGCTAGTGCTGCCTAGCTTTGTACCAGAGCTTGCCGCGCCCACTGGTTTTGTACCTGAGCAACTAGTGCCACCTGGCTCCATACCTGAGCTCGCCACGCCCATTAGCTTGCTGTGCCCATTATTAGCTTCGCAACTGAGCACGTAAGAGCAGTATATTCCGTTCCGTATATGAGCACATTAGCTCCACACAGTCGGTAGCGCCACCTAGCTTCGTACCGGAGCGCGCCGCGCCCTGTAGCTCTATTATTGAGCCGTTAGCGCTGCCCAGCTCTGTATCTGAGCACGTTAGCTCCGTATCTAAGTAGCTAGCACTGCCTAGCTCCGTACCAGAGCTCGTCTTGCCTATTGGCTCTGTACTTGAGCAACTAGCACCGCCAGGCCCCATACCTGAGCTGGCCATGCCCATTAGCTCTGTACCTGAGCAAGTTAGTTCAGTACCGACTTTTGCGTGCCGATCGTTGGCACCGATCCCTGCGCCACGGTCGTTTGTGCCCGCTCCTCCAGGGTCATTGCCGTCTGTTCGCCCAGCCAGGCGACTCGCGCCTACCTTTTCTTTGGCCTTAGCAGATCTGGCCCTGTTCCTGTGTCGCCAGCTCCGAGCTCCGCCCCTGGGTCGCCAGTGCCAAGCTCCACTCTTGAGCCGGCAGCGCCAAGCTTTGCTCCTGAGCCGACAGCACCGAGATCCGCTCCTGACTTGTCAATACTTTGAAAAAAATACTTTAAAAGTACACACGGCCGTGAGATACAGGGGTTGTGGACCATCTGGGCCAGGTTCTAAATTCTCCTTTTAGTTTGAGGATTAATGAAGTGTTCTCTTCTTGTGTCCTTTTCACATTCCAGTGTCAGTAATATAGACTTAGTAAGAAGGGGATAGTAAGAGGGGGTGACGAGTGCTTAGTTCCATTGTTCAGGTGGCGGTCAATCCAGCCATGGAGGATACAACTTCATAAATAAAAAAACTGGGTCAGAGCCATTTTCTTTTCAGTAATCAAATAAAAATTTGTAGTGGCTACTGGAGGTGTTGGGTGGGGTTGAGGTTGGATGGTGATGGTAGAGTTGCTACCAGATACACATGTGTTCCGTTACGGTTGACTGTGGGTATGGGTGTGCATCTTTTAATTGTGTGTGCTCTAGTACAATAAGTAGTCTAGAAAATTGTCATACATTGATATTGCAGTGGTTAAAGCTTTGGACTACTAATCAGAAGACTGGGGAATCCAATCCACTGATGAACCCTTGAGGAAAACCTTTATCTCCATTGCGCTGATTGAAGTTAGTTTATGTCCAGTACAAACGAAAATACCACAGCTTATATCTGTGACACCCTTTTTTTATTACCAATTTTTTTATGTTCACCTTGTGACTATGAAAACATGAGTCTTGACCAGGAAAACTTCAATTATCACACATCATAGATTCTTAACACATACGTTTAGGAAGGCTTAGTCATACAATGATTATATGGAATACATAATTAAATACAGAAAGTTCATGTTTGCTAGTAAATAAAAGTGGATTTAGTTGTAAAAATGCACACTGAGTAAACCCTAATGATAAGTGGAGTTGTGAAATGCTGTGTAAAGATACAAACAGAGAGAGAGACGAAGACCAGGTTAGGGTTCTCCACCAAGTCTTAACCAATCTCCCAAACCATAAGAACATTGGTACAGGTATGCGCCTTATAACGTCAGTTTGGAAAACATCAATTAGTGTACAAGATAATTTTCCTTCTTGTTAAAATTTTTAAGCTACCCATATATTAGCTGAACAGATACATTAGCTGTTGTAGCATAGCAGTTGTAATGACGAACATAACAGATGCAGAAAGTTTAATTACAAGCAAAGATTTATTAAACCCATATGAGCAGACTGAATGCTAATTGACGTTTGGCTTGTGATGCTTTGACCCCTCGGTGGTACCTCTCAGGTGAATTACATGTGGAGGACAGTTGAGTAGTAGTTACTATACAGTGGGGCAAAAAAGTATTTAGTCAGCCACTGATTGTGCAAGTTCTCCTACTTAGAAAGATGAAAGAGGTCGTAATTTTCATCGTAGGTTACACTTCAACTAGAGAGACAAAATGAGAAAAAAATTCAGGAAATCACATTGTAGGATTTTTTAAAAATTTAATTGTAAATCATGGTGGAAAATAAGTATTTGGTCACCCACAAACAAGCAAGATTTTTGGCTCTCACAGACCTTTAACTTCTTTTTAAGAAGCTTTTCTGTCCTCCACTCATTACCTGTATTAACGGCACCTGTTTGACCTCATTATCTGTATAAAAGACACCTGTCCACAGCCTCAAACAGTCAGACCCCAAACTCAACCATGGGCAAGACCAAAGAGCTGTCGAAGGACACCATGAAGAAAATTTAAAACCTGCACCAGGCTGGGAAGAGTGAATCTACAATAGGCAAGCAGGTTGGTGTGAATAAATCAACTGTGGGAGCAATTGTAAGACATACAAGACCATTGATAATCTCCCTTGATCTGGAGCTCCACGCAAGATCTCATCCCGTGGGGTCAAAATGACGGGATGACGAGAGAACTACATGAAGGACCTGAATGACCTGCAGAAAGCTGGGACCAACGTAACAAGGATACCATCAGTAACACATTATGCCGAGAGAGACTCAGATACTGCAGTGCCAGGCGTGTCTCCCTGCTTAAGCCAGTACATGTCCAGGCCCGTCTGAAGTTTGCCAGAGAGCATATGGATGATCCAGAAGAGGATTGGAAGAATATCATGTGTTCAGATGAAACCAAAATAGAACTTTTTGGTAAAAACTCAACTGGAGGAAAAAAGATGCTGAGTTGCATCCCAACACCATACCTACTGTGAAGCATGGGGGTGGGAACATCATGCTTTGGGGCTGTTATTCTGCAAAGGGGACAGGATGACTGATCCGTGTTAAGGGAAGAATGAACAGGGCCATGTATCGCGAGACTTTAAGCCAAAACCTCCTTCCATAAGTAAGAGCATTGAAGATGGAACGTGGCTGGGTCTTCCAGCATGACAATGATCCAAAACAAAAAGCATTTCAAGGTCCTGGAGTGGCCTAGACAGTCTCCAGACCTCAACCCCATAGAAAATTTGTGAAGTCTGTGTTGCCCAGCGACAGCTCCAAAACATCACTGCTCTAGAGGAGATCTGCATGGAGGAATGGGCCAAAATACCAGCTACAGTGTGTGCAAACCTGGTGAAGACTTACAGGAAACGTTTGACCTCTGTCACTGCCAACAAAGGTTATGTTACAAAGTATTGAGTTGAACCAAATTTATTTGACCAAATACTTATTTTTCACCATAATTTACAATTAATTCTTTAAAAATCCTACAATGTGATTTTCTGGATGTTTTTTTTCATTCTGTCTCTCATAGTTGAACTGTAGCTATGATGAAAATTACAGACCTCTCCCATCTTTTTAGGTAGGATAGCTTTCACATCAATGGCTGACTAAATATTTTTTGCCCCACTGTATGTGCCGGGAAGTTTCTTCATGGCGTCCCAGTTCCCTGGCTCATGGTCGTTAAGGTTGTTCTGTCATATAAAGAGTTTCTCGTTGCTGAAAAGGTTTGCGAGATCGCATTGCAGCCGTTTCACAGATCTGTACAGTGGACGTTAAATGACATGGGCTATACCTTGTAAAACAGATCCAAATTAACAAGATACTTATAGTCTAGAAATCGTTTTCTTTCCAGTAACACCAGTGATTCTTATTTAAATCTCACAGATTGAAAAGGACACGGTAGTTACATGGATAAATCATACCCACTCCCCTTGTACAAGGACACAATTCATTGTTTGCCCACCATTGGGTTGGGCCTGGTTCCCCAGTGCCTGAAAAAGAGGAATCAGAATGTCACTGTTTCCTCGCGTGATACAAAATAAGATCAGTAACTGCAATCATGAAACAAGAGTTTCAGTTCAGCGATCTCTTACCCAGGGGGCAGTAGTGAACCACCACCATTTTCCCTGTCCTCTTTTTCCACTGTCACTCAGACCAACCAAGTCGATTCTTGTGCCTCTCCCAATTTCTAATAAAATCCTGTTAAGGTGGGAAACTTGGATGCTATCAACCACCACATAGGTTACTACACAATGGTGGCCCTAGCGCTTCAAGTGGTGGACTTTGGAACAGAAGGTCTAGGGTTCAAAACCCACCGTGCCAAGCTTGAGCTCTGCGGGAACAGGGACCTTGCTAAATGACTAAATGTAAATGGTTTTGCCCGAGCCTACAAGACACCCCCAGTTGTGTAAACTATACTAACCTGGAATGTTAGATATAATAAAAGAATGTTATTAATTCAAGTGAATAAAAACAAAAAGATTTATTCTTCTCGCTTCTCACTGTTCTTCTTGGCTGTTATGATCAGACAGACTTGCACCAACAAGACCTTTGCAGGCCTGTCTGCTCTCATTCCAGTTCCAAAAATTATGAGCATAAGAGTATGTAATTATGGTTTGAAGTAGATCCGTCTCACGTTGGCATTTTAACCCAATGTTTACACAAGTTCAGAGGGACAGAGCCCTAAGTTCATAGGAGTTAAACCATACAGAATGGTGCAGTGTACACTATAATAAATCAAATGTTACGAATTGTGTCGCAAACGAGCTTCAAAAACAATTTCACCAAGGTACGCAACAAATCTGTAAACATCTTAATGATGATAGCTCTGAGCATCTACTCACTGAAAGTGGTCAACTTCCTCTGAAGGTTGTCCTTCTCCTGGACCGTCTGGTTCCTCATGGTGTCATAACTGGTCTGTAACTGGTTTCTCTCAACAGTCAGGTTCTTGTAACTGGATTGCAGCTGGTTGTTTTCTGTCATCAGGTTGTTGTATTTGATCTGCAGCACTGTGACGCCAGACAGCAGGAGAACACAGAACAGCAGCAGCAGAACCACGGCAGTCAGTGTATAACGTCTACTGGCATTATCAGGTTCTAGAAGAGAATAAACACAGACCAGTGTGTCTTATTTCTATCTGTATTTTATGAAATGATAACTTTCTCTGAATGTCTGCACCAGCTTTACACAGTCCATTCTTCTTTAGATCAGGGCTCAGATTTGGCTGCTGTAGTACATTTCATATTTGTAGCTTGAATTATTATTTCACATGACTGTGAAATAGATTTTCAGCTAGCCATATGCTTACCATAACCAATTATCCCATTGAATGGCAGTACTACCTAAACTTCCCTCAGGTTACTGCTTATCTTCATACTGTTGTTGACTTTTACAGAAAGCCACTTTTTATAAATCGTCCTTCACAGGAAGAGCAGTATGTAAATGACGGTGTTGCTTGAAATGTTGTGAACCTTATAGGATTTTCTGTATTTAAATAAATATGACCTAAAACATCATTAGATATTCATACATGTCCTCAAAGTAGATAAGAAGAGCTGTTGCTTATTGTATCTGATGTGCCCCCTTTGTCCAGCAAGAACTGTAACTAAACGTATTCAGTAACTGTTGATCAGTTTTGCACATCAGCATTGGAGGCATTTAAGTCCATTTCTCTGTACAGAACAGCTTTAGCTCTGGGGTGTTGGTGGGTTTTCTCACATGAACTGCTCGCTTGAAGGTCTTTCACAGAATTTCTGTTGGATTAAGGTCAGGACTTTGCCTTGGCCATTTTTCTTCTTTTTAGTAGAACGACTTGTATGTTTAGGGTCATTGTCTTGCTGCATGACCCACGTTCTCTTGCGATTCAGTTCGACAGGTGTCCTGATATAAAAAGTTGTGTTTTGGTTTCATCCATCTACAAAAAATTTTTTCCCAATACAATTCTGGATTGTCTGTGTGCCACATGATTTTTTTTGGAGAGAGCAGTGGCTCTCTCCTTGCACCCCCATTGTTGTTGTTTAGTGTATTCCTGATGGTGGACATTTGAGTTGCTTAGAAATTTTTGTTGTCTACATGCCTTGCTCTTGGAATGGTATTTGTTGGTCCACCATTCCTGGGGAGAGTAACAATGGTCTGTGGATTGGTAGAGTTCAAACTCTTTACAGTTGCAATTATAATTGTCCTAAAAATTATCTTACTGAACAACCATACTACCTAAACCCTTTTCAAAAACACTTTCAGTTTACTGCTTTTCTTCATAGCATTTCAGGTTTTTCACTGTAACTTGTTTCCATCTGCTTAAACAGCAATAATACTGAAAAATGGGTGTGTTTTAAAACTTTTGGCAGGTAGTGTAATACTACCAGAGCAATGTACAGAAGAAATCAGGCAGAAAATGTCCATTAAAAAAATCCCAATGCCATCCAGCTGCAAACTGCGTAAAAAGTGAGTTTGGTCCAGTCAAGAAAATCAGCTACTAATCCTATAATGCATTTCACAACCTGGTAGTCTCAGTATAGTGCCAAATACTTTTCTGTACTGTTTTAATTATGCAGTTTAAACTGTAGCAGTAAAACATTGCTAACACAGAGAACTTACCAAACACCCCAAATTCAGTTCAAGAAGCTCTAGCTTCAGAGTTCAGATGTATGAGGTCAAATGTTAAACTCTGCAGTGTTAATGCCCCTCCAGGATGGCAATGGGAATGATTTGTGCATGTGTGTTTATAAATAGGAGTAGTTTTTTACCTGCGTTCTGAGACGCCCCGGGGTCTGTGGTTCTCTGGTTCTCCTGGTAGTTCTCATTATCGTCATACACGTGGTCGCCACAATCAGCTGTGCCTGGGGCTGTAACGTTTTTGTTTGCATAAACACCCCCAGTCATCTCCATTACTACTGGCAATAATGCAAATGTAATGAAGTAGAGTTTATCAGCTGCTCCAACTCGTTTGTGTGACAGTTGCTGAAGTTAGGGCATTTTGCTGATGGCTTATTTGTGTATTTGTACATTTTGCTGATGGCCATTCATAGTGTTTTCCACCATGTTTTCTCAGACAGTAACTCCTGTATTCGAAAATCATGAGGGACATGTACACGGAAGTTGAACAAAGAGCTAGCGTAAAACTTTTGCACGCAGTGTTTCATGTTTCTGACGGTGCTGACTTTCACTGAACGCTGCTTCCTGTACATCATCATTCACTGGAAGAGCAGTATGCAAATCACGGTGGTGTCTGAAAGTTTGTGCCTCCTGTAGAATGTTCTCTGTTTATTAAAATATGAGCCAAAACATCATTCGATTTTCAGACAAGTCTTAAATTATGTAAAGAGAATCTAATTATGTATCTGCATGTGGTAAAAGTATGTGAACCTTTGTTTTCAGTATCTGATGTGACCCCCTTTTTGCAGCAATATCTGTAACTAGACGTTTTTGCAGTAACTGTTGATCAGTCCTGCACAATGGCTTGGAGGAATTTGATCTTGTTCTTCAGTACAGAACAGCTTCAATTCTGTGATGTTGGTGGGTTTCCTCACATGAGATGATCGCTTCGGGTCCTTACTCATCACTCATCACTCCTATTGGATTAAGATCAGGACTTTGACCCGGCCATTTTTCTTTAACTGTAGAACGGCTTGTGTGCTTAGGGTCGTCATCTGGCTGCATGACCCACATTCTCTTGAGACTCTCTGACATTTTCCTTTAGAATTTGCTGGAATAATGCAGATTTCACTGTTCCATTAATAGTCGTAAACCATTGTGGCCCAGATGAAGCAAAACAGGCCCAAACCATGATACTACCACCACCACGTTTCACAGATGGGGTAAGGTTCTTATGCTGGAATGTAGTGTTTTCCTTTCTCTGGACATAACCCTACTGATTTAAACCACAAAGCTTGATTTTAGGCTCATACTTCCACAAAATCCAAGAAGTTGAATCTGTTCATCTGGACATAGATTTTATTGGAGAAACGTTTCGTCACTCATCTAAGTGACTTCTTCAGTCTCAGCAGTTGGAAAACTTCCCAAATCTTATATACAGCACGTTGCATAACGACTGGTACCAGCACCATTGCATAACAATGGTACCGGTGATCAGTTTAATATGCAGATTTACATAGCCATTAACGACAATGGCCACACGTGTGCCATTCACACATGATTGGGGAAGGGCTGCGATGGCTCCATTGTAAGATGGTGAGAGGTGTACTCTGAGGCCCCCTCCTCGGTTTAGGGATGGACGTTCCTTTTTTACAAAAATGGCTTCTTTTACTCCACGTTCAAACCATCGTTCCTCCCTATCAAGGATCTGCACGTCTTCATCCTTGAAAGAGTGTCCACTGGCCTGTAGGTGGGTGTAAACCGCAGAGTCCTGACCTGATGAGGTAGCTCTGCTCTCTATGTTGTGCCATCCGTTTTTTCGCCAGTGGCTGTTTTGGTTTCCCCGATGTCAATTCCTGGCAATCCTCCTGGCACTTCACAGCGTACACTACAATTACTCTTTTTGTGCCTGGGGACCCGATGCTTGGGGTGGGAACCAGCTTCTGGCGTAGCGTGTTTTGGGGGTTGAAAGCCACTGAGACGCGGGGTGTTTGGCAAATATTGGTCTCAATTGTTCAGATGTTCCTGCCACATATGGGAATCACCACTGGTTTACGCTTAGACTTTGCGGGTTGTTGTTCTCCTTTCGTCCAGGTAAGAAAATCCAAGAAGTTTGAATCTGTTCTGGAGAGAGAGAGTTTTCTATTTGCAACCTGGCCATGCACACCGTTGGTTGTTCAATGTTCTCTGATGGTGGCCTCATAAAAACATAACATTAGCCAATGTGAGAGAGACTTTAGCTTGTTAGTTCCCCTGAGTTCCGTTCTGACAGTTTTACACAACCTTGCTCTTGGAATGAAATTGTTGGTCAGGGAGGTTTTACTGTGGTCTTAATTGCATGAAACTGTACACAATCTGGTCTGACTGTGGATTGGT
Source organism: Ancistrus triradiatus (assembly GCA_025084515.1). Taxonomy (NCBI): domain Eukaryota; kingdom Metazoa; phylum Chordata; class Actinopteri; order Siluriformes; family Loricariidae; genus Ancistrus; species Ancistrus triradiatus. The sequence continues at coordinate 20,221 of JAJAGP010001377.1, forward strand.
GGAGTCCAAACAACTTTAGAGAGAGTTTTGTCAATCTTTCTCAATTCAGTTAAAACACAAACTTAATACCAACATAAAGCAGAACACCAACTTATATCCTTAAACCGAAACCGAACTCGAATATTAATGTAGGCAAAAAAGACATAAGATATACGACGAACTAAAAACAAATACCACCAGCTACCGCAAGGACACTCAACAAAAGCGGCTCGGCTCACCCCCCCCACGGAGCCCGAGACGGAGCTAGGGTCCTTTTAAAAAAAAAAAAACGCCCTCCTCCACCAGGGCGCACCACCAGCATCGGGAGGCTCCCCTCTCCGGACACTTCCGAGGAACCGTTTGGGGCACCAAACCTGACTGGACCCCCCCTTTCGGGGGGCTCTCAGGGCTTTTCCACTGACGGCCCTCTGGCAAGGCCTATGATGAACACACGGCCTCTGGCAAAGCCTCTGACGAACACAACGGCCTCTGACGAAACACGGCCTCTGGCAAGGCCCCTGACGAAACACACGGCCTCTGGATCAGCTATCGCCCTCGGCAACAGCCACTGGATCAGCTGTCGCCCTCGGCACAGCCATGGATCAGCTGTCGCCCTTGGCACACAGCCACTGGATCAGCTATCGCGCCCTAGCACCTTGTGGCACAGCCACTGGATCAGCTATCGCCCTCGGCACAGCCACTGGATCAGCTATCGCCCTCGGCACAGCCACTGGATCAGCTATCGCCCTCGGCACAGCCACTGGATCAGCTATCGCCCTCGGCACAGCCACTGGATCAGCCGTCGCCCCCGGCACAGCCACTGGATCAGCCGTCGCCCTCGGCACTGGAACCGTCACCCTCGGCGCTGGCACTGGAACAGATGTCCTCGGAAAGACCACGGGATCTTTCACCCTTGGTGCTGGCACTGGAACAGATGCCCTCGGAAAGACCACGGGATCCTTCACCCTTGGTGCTGGCACTGGAACAAATGCCCTCGAAATGACCACGGGATCCTTCACCCACGGTGCTGGCACTGGAATAGATGCCCTCGGAACGACCACGGGATTCTTCACCCTCGGTGCTGGCACTGGAACAGATGCCCGTGGAACGACCACGGGATCCTTCACCCTCGGTGCTGGCACTGGAACAGTCGCCTTCAGCACAACCACGGGATCCTTCACCCTCGGTGCTGGCACAGGTCCTGGAACAGACAGCCTCAGAGCACGCACTGGCATGAAAGTCCAAGACGCGGGAGTCAGCACGAATGTCCGAGATGCAGGAGTAGGCACAATTGTCCGTGGTGCTGGAGTAGGCGCGAATGTCCGTGACGTGACTGTCCGTTGTGCAGGAATCGGTACGTTGCTAGCGAGTTCTGACACCCGAACATTGATCGCTATCGGCTCAACTACTGAGCTAGCTCATTGTGGTCTGAATCACAAACATCCAAAACTAGATGTTCAAATACGGAACTAGTGTGGTCAAAAACAAGAGAATCCACAACTAAAGGTTCACATACGGAACTAGCGTGGTCAGAATCACAATCATCCACAACTAGAGGTTCAAATACGGAACTAGTGTGGTCTGAATCACAATCATCCACAACTAGAGGTTCAAATACCGAGTCAGCGTGGTCAGAGACACGAATACCCATAGGCAGAGGTTCGAATATGGAACTAATGTGGTCAGGAACACGAGTACCCACAGCTACTGGTTCAACTACCGAGTCAGCGTGGTCAGAGACACGACTACCCACAGCTAGAGGTTCGAATACGGAACTAGTGTGGTCTGAATCACGAATACCCACAGCTAGAGGTACGAACACGGAACTAGTGTGGTCAAGAATGGCATTATAAGACACTAACGGCTCAATAGCAGAGCTAGCGAGTTCTGAAACACATATTTGTGACACCATCGATTCACTTACGGAGCTAGTGTGTTCAGAAACACCAAATTTCACCGCTATCGGCTTTACTAATGAGCTAGCATACTCAGAAACTCCGTAACAAGACGCAATCCGGGGTTTGACCAGTACCCTCTGGATGCTGGTAAGCTGGGGATCCCGCAATTTACCAGAAAGCCTAACCACACTCAGCCTGGTGGCGGACGCTTGCCTGTTTTCAGCTGGGAGACCATACCTCTCCCACAGCTTCTCTACAAGCTGATCACTGGTCCCCAACGACAGCTCGGACCAGTTAATGTCCGCCCAGTAGCATGGTTCGCCTGTGAGACGCCAATTGTAAAATACCAGGCGCTCATAATCGGAATAATGGGGGAATTGGCGCAAATAGGCTGAGCACTGTCGGAAAAACTCGCCACATTGACGTGGGTTATCATCAAATTTTTCCGGCAGCTCAGCCCTCATCTTTCCGACCGGATTAATGTTAAAACCTGCCGTCTCCTTTGTTTGTTGGCGGGGATTTCTGTGACGCCTGGGTTTCCTAACATGTAAGGAGGAGACGTGCGCAGGTTCAACTAGGATAACCATGATACTTTACTTCAATTCAGTAAACACAAACTTAATACCAACATAAAGCAGAACACTTATATCTGAAACCGAAACCGAACCCGAACCCGAACATAACGTAGGCAAAACTGACATTAGATAAACAGACGAACTAACAAATACCACCGGCTTCCACAAGACACTCAACAAAAGCGGGCTCACTGTGGAATAACAAAACGACAAACTGAAACCGGCTACCGCAAGACACTTTACAGAAGCGGGCTCATCGGAATACTGAGTTTCCAATCCCGAACACGAGCATAAACGCCGACTTGAACGCGTTTTCTAACCGCCGCCACAGTCTGAAGGGATAAGGATCCCAAAACTAATGTATAAATCCCCGCGCCATTCGGTAGCTAGGGCCCTGCATATATACTGTTAAGAAGTGTTCACTTAGTCCGAGGGCCCTAGCTTCTTCTTCTGGTGCTCCGCTATCCGGCGGAGCACCATGAACGACGCAGTTGCAAACGCCCCCCTGCGGCAAGGAGGGGCACAAAACGTAGAGGACAGGGGGAAATCCGTGACATCACCAAAGTACTGAAGTGAGTAAGAAAGTTATTAAAGCTTTCGGTTTTATTGCTCCGCAGGACGCCTTTAGTTCTGTATTTTCATCCACCTCATTTCATACATACACTAGATCAGCATCACTGTGGTGAGAGTAACATAATAATGACTCAAACCAGTTTTAAAAGAAACAAACAAGCTACAAATCAGTAGCATAGGACAGAGGTTAGCTCTGAGTGTCAACCTAATGGTTGCCCTAGTTACAGAGACTAACTAACAGAGACCGAGCTGCTAAAGAGCAGAAAATAGAATGGAATCACTCAGTTTCTTTTACCTCAGACATCCCGTGAGTTTGATGTGGTAGTTTGTTGTTCTTGTTAAGCTTTTCATTAAAGAGAACACAGTTGACAAAATGGGTTCTTTGGGTCATTGTCTTGCTACATGACCCATGTTCTCTTGAGATTCAGTTCAGTTCAGTTCAAAATTAACATTAGATAATGTGAGATAGACCTTTAGCCGCTTAGAAGGTACCCTGAGTGTTTTTATTACCTCGCAGACTTTCACCTTGCTCTTGGAATGATATTTCTTCGCTTTGGAATTATAAGGTTCCATCTGCGTTCTGAGTAGTTTTGAGACATTGAGCTTCAAATTTATTTTGTGCAAATTTGTAAGTGAGGTTTTTTTGGAACAGGTCAAATGTAGATAGAACCTTCTAATCCTAAGAACTCACTTTATCCTTGGAATTATAACGTCCTATCTGGCAAAACATTAAAAGAAGTAATGGTTTTCAAGGAACGCAGACAGTTAACTCGTATTTTTTTCAAACATAAAAAATAGTGCCATAACAGATTGTCTACATGCACCAGAAAATCAAATGTAATGTTTTCTATGACATTTTTATTATTTTGGTTTTAATGCCATTTCTTGTTTTAGGACAAATCATCTCTTTCTCATTCAAAAAAGCGTTGCAAGTTAAGTGTGAAAGGTCGTCGCTAAATATTTTGTCCAGTGCAGAGGTCAGTTTCAGGTAGGAACCATTAGTTTAAGTTTCCTTTAGGTTAGACAGCACTCAGGTACTGTGATAAGCTGCCCCAGCAAGTAAGTGTAGCAGTTCAGAATAAAGGCAGAATTAGGTTTTGTTTTGAATCAGTGTGTTCACTCTAAAGGCCTTTTCACACCGAGTCTTTTTACACAAGGAAATTACGCACGTCAAGTTTTGAGAAAGAACACACATATATTAACGCCGTCCTTCACACCTAGTCTGAAACTAACAGACTGCAATGCTGCGTAAAATGTTTAATCAAAGCCTGTTCTAATTTCTGCGTTGGTCGGATGTGTTAAAATCAGGCTGACCAATCAGAGCTTGGTTGTCAGGCAGAACAGCTCATCCTTCGCATAGCAGAGCAGAGCAGAAGAGCTTATAGGACAAGCAATACGTTAACTATAAAAACATGGATATTAAGGAATAGATCTGGTGGAATAGAACTGAAAGGCTGGAGAATGATGGTGATAAAGCTCACAGCGACTGGATGGAACCGTTTGATTATTTAAGTGCATTCTAATCTGTTTATGAAACCAGCTGCTAGATTGCTCAGGCAGGCTATTTCTAGTGCCGGTCCCAAGCCCGAATAAATGGTAAGGGTTGCGTCAGGAAGGGCATCCGGTGTAAAACATTTGCCAAATAAAGTATGCGAGTTCATAAGAATTTCACCATACCGGATCGGTCGCGGCCCGGGTTAACAAATTTTTTCCAGGTGAGAGTAACAAAGGCCTGTGGATCGGTGAGGTCCAAACTCTTTACAATTACAATTGTAATTGTCCAAAAAATTAAAATCTGACTGAACAACCATGCTACCTAAACCTTTTTTAAAACACTTTCAGTTTACTGCTTATCTTCATACCATTTCAGGTTATTCACTGGAAAGTGTTTCCATCTGCTTAAACAGCAATACAATTGAAAAATGAGTGTGCTCTAAAACTTTTGGCAGGTAGTGTAATACTGCCATAGCAATGTACAGAAGAAATCAGGCAGAAAATGTCCATTACAAAAATCCCACTGCCACCCAGCTGGAAACTGTGTAAATATGTCAGTTCGGTCCAATTGAGAAAATCAACTACTAATCCCACAATGCATTCCACTACCTTGTAGCAACAGTGTCGTGCCAAATAAATGTATGAACTGTTTTAATTATGCAGGATATATCAGAGAAGTAAAACATTTCTATTACAGTTCCTGGAGCAGCACAGTCCAACTGAGAACTTACCAAACCCCCCAAATTCAGTTTGTGAAGCTCAAGCTAATGAGTGAGGACAGATGTATGAGGTCAAATGTCAAACTCTGCAGTATTAATGTCCCTCCAGGATGGGTAATGGAAATAATTTGTGCATGTGTGTTTATAAATTGGAGTCATTTTTTACCTGACTTCTGAGCTGTCCCAGGGTTTGTGGTCCTCTGGTTCTCCTGGTAATTCTCAAATTTCTCATACACGAGGTCACAACGATCAGATGTGGCTGGGGCTCTGATGTTCTTGTTTGCAAAAATACCCTCAGTCATCTCCATTATAACTGGAAATAATGCTAATATTGCAGTAAAGTACCTTATACGAGCTGCTCCAACCTGCTGTGGGACAGTTGCTGAAGTTACTGCCTTTTGCTGATCACTTACCTCCTTCTTTATCAGTTATGGGTGTTGGTCAAACAGCACATCATCACATGGCATCTCAGGACCTGAGGGTTTTTTCCATCATGATTTCTCAGATAATACTGTTCAAAAAAGGGCATAGAACTTTCGCCGGCAATGTGTCACAATTCCAACACTGATGAGTTCACAACGAAAGCCACTTCCTGTATATCAGCATTCACTGGAAGAGCAGTATGCAAATCACCGTGTTGTTCGAAAGTTTGTGAACCCTCTAGAATGTTCTGTATTTAGTAGACAATTAGCTAAAATATCAATAGATTTTCAAGTCCTGAAAGAGATCTCAGTTAAACATATGAGTCCAAAAAGCTGTACTTGGTCATTTATTTATTGAAGGAAATGATCCAGTGTTACGTATCGGTGAGTGGCTTTGCTTTCAGTATCTGGTGTGACCCAGACTTGTGTAGCTAAACGTTTGCAGTAACTCTGGATCAGTCCTGCAAATCAGCTTGGAGAAACTGGTCCCGTTCCTAAATACAGAAAGCTATTGGATTATGGTCAGGACTTTGATTGGGGCGTTCCACAACATTAAATTTATTAGTTTAACCATTCTTTGGTAGAACGACTTCTGTGCTAAAGATCATTGTCTTGCTGCTTTTCTATTTTGGTTTCATTCATCCATACAATTTTCAGTAAAATTCTGGGTTGTCCATCTGCCACATGATTTGCCAGAAGTAGTGCTGGATGGGGCTAAAGTTCCGTACAATATGAGTTTCTCTTTTACCTCTACACTGGTAGCACAGCATAAACACCAGCTGTAATGCTCCAGTAGGCAGCAAATTATAATTAAATAATATAATACCTGTGTAATATTAATTTGTCCTTAAAACATTCTTTAAAACCGTTGCTTAAGATCAATTTCCCACTTTCCCCACTCTCACTGTTCAATAGTGCTCTAAACTGTAATACCAGTTCCAACTCGAGTTTCAAATGCAAAGTTAAATAGGTGGTGCTGTCACAGAAAAAGACAGTTTGTCATGCCATAACAGTGTTTGGTTAAGTGATGCATACCTGTAAACAGATCCAGTATAACAAATGAACTGGTTCTTGTTATATCTTTGCCTCACAGATCAACTCGAAATGGTAGTTACGTGGTAAATGCAGGTGTTGAATCCATCTCACGGTTTTCATATCACTCGCTGTTCACACAAGTTCAGAGTGACAGAACAATAAGTCATAGATGTTAAACCATACAGAATGGGTGCAGTGTCCACTGGGACATTTCATGTTGTGTGGATCGATAGAAAGTACAAAGATGAAGCGGTTTGATTTTTATTCTCTAGGTTTAAGCCTCAATCAGAAATCAACATGTTATGAATTTTGTCACAAACAAGCTTCAAACCTTTTAACAAGGTACGCAACAAATCTGTTAGCGTCTTAGCGATGACAGCTCTAAGCATATACTCACCTGAAGAGGTAAACTTCTTCTGAAGTGCGTCCTTCTCCTGGGCCATCTGGTTCCCCATGGTGACTCGGACTTGGCCGCTCTAGTACATTCACCTTTATAGTTTGAATCCAATGCATTGTATTTTGGGCATGTTTTTAGGGTCGCTATTGTGCTAGAAGGTTTACGACCTGCCCTTAGTTATCTGTCAAGTATTTTTACATGCATTTCAGGTTCCTCTGGTTGTGCTGGTCGTTATTTGTTCTGGGATGCTGGTGGGTTTCCTCACATGAACTGCTCACTTCAGGTTCTTTTACATAATTTCTATTGGATTAAGGTCAGGACTTTGGTTTAGCCATTCCAGAACATTAACTTGATTTTTCTTTAACCGCTCTTTGGTAGAACTACTTGTGTGTTTAGTGTTGTTGTCTTTTGCTGATTTGGCTTGTATTCGGAATTCATTTTTCCAGCAATGATGCCAAGATGTCCTGGCCCAAATGCAGCAAAACAGCAACCCTTGATTGGTAAATTGACATTTTATCCACGTATTTTTTGGGGCACAGCAGCATTTTACAGAAGCATGTTCAGACACAGTTTCTGGAGTGGAACAGCTCCATAGAGAACTTAACAATTACCCAAAATTCAGTTAAAAAAGCTTTAGCTAATGAGTGAGGTCAGATGTATGAGGTAAAATATTAAACTCTGCAGTGTTAATGCCCCTCCAGAATGGGCAATGGAAACTATTTGTGCATGTGTGTTTTTATAAATAGGAGTAGTTTTTTATCTGAGTTCTGAGACATCCCAGGGTTTTTTCGTCCTCTGGTTCTCCTGGTAGTTCTCAGTATCATCATACACATTGTTGCCACAATCAGATGTGCCTGGGACGCTAATGTTTTTGTTTGCATAAAGACCCCCAGTCATCTCCATTACTACTGGCAATAGTGGAAATGTTGTAATGAAGTAGAGATTATCAGCTGCTCCAACTCGTTTGTGTGACAGTTGCTGAAGTTAGGGCATTTTGCTGATGGCTTATTTCCTTTTTGACCAATTAGGTGAAACAGCACATCACCACGTGGCACGTTGCGGTCTGAGTGTTTTTCCACAATGTTCTCTCAGACAATAACTCCTGTATTTGAAAATCATGAGGGACACGTACACGGAAGTTGAACAAAGAGCTAGCATAAAACTTTTGCACGCAATGTGTCATGTTTCCGACGGTACTAACTTCCACTGAACGCTGCTTCCTGTACATCATCATTCACTGGAGAGCAGTATGTAAATCACAGTGATGTCTGTGGTGTCACAGTGGTGTTCTCTATTTATTCAAGAATCAGCCAAAACATCATTAGATTTTCATACAAGTCCTAAAAGTATATAGAAAAGTAAATTAAATGTATATAACGACAATCTAATTACATATCTGTGGGTGGTAACATTTCTCAAGGGGTCAGAAGCCTTTAAAGCACCAGTTTGTGTGCTCACACCGAAAGAGTTAAACTGCACAAAATGTGAGCTCGAACCCTGTTTAACTAAAACGTGACCTTGAAGGAAGACTAAGCTGTACAGAAGCATGTTTAATAGAGTGAATCTCTAAAAAGCTTAGGAATACATTTAAAGCACACAACAACTTGGATTTTTGTGCCAGTTTAAGAAATGGTAGGATAATAATTTAACAAAATACAGCATTGCTTAAATACATTTAAATACAACTAAGTACAGTTTGGTCAGATAATTAGTCCAGTGTTAATTATAATGTTGCTCGACCAGTCATGATGCAGGTTTTGAAAAATATTTAATTATGCAGTTTTTCAGATCATGACACCATTTGTAATATTTTTATTTTGTATTCACCTATATTAATGTGTAATATTAATTTGTCCCCAAAGCATTGTTTAAACTGTTGCTTAAAATCGATTTCCCACTTTACACCACTCCAATCGGTAATACCAGTTACGACCAGTAGGTAACAGCAGAAACCCCAGACACAGAATATGGTCCGTTAGACTGTACTTTAATACGTTTCAACACTATCACTCGTTGTTTAATAAATGACGGATCTCATTAATGTACACTATGCTCCAGACCAACTTTACTGAGGCATTTACTGGGGACTAAATTCACCACAGTACTGGAGTGAGTAAGAAAGTCATTACAGCTTTCGGTTTTATCCCGGAGTGCTGCGTAGGTCGGCGTTAGTCCTGGATTTTTGTGCACCTCGTTTCATACATACACTAGATCAGCATCACTGTGGTGAGAATAACATAATAATGACTAAAACCAGTTTAAAATGAAACAAACAAGCTACAAATCAGTAGCATAAGACAGAGGCTAGCTCTGAGTGCCATTTGACATCAACCTAATCGTTGCCCTAGTTACAGAGACTCGAGCTGTGTCTGAAATCGCACCCTGTTTACTATTTAGTGTACTATTTAGGGTGTCGGCCATTTTGTAGGGTTGTCTGAATTCTCGGTGGACAAATAGATTCCCTTGGTGAATCCCATTTCAGGGGCTGCGTCCTTCGAAGGCTGCATTTGAAGATTGTGTCATAGCGCCGCGCCTAGGCTGTCCCATTCCGAAGGCTCCTTCGTATGCGGTCTACAAATGCGTCCTTCTTTTCCCTGAAAATGAAGGATACATCCGATGTATCTTCGCGACCTACCATATCCCGAGGTGTATTGCGCCTGAGGGGAACTTAGGGATATCGCAACGATTGGCTGAGGAATATACGTTATTTAAATGTAAGGATTTAAAATGCGAACAGGTAAATGTTAAAAAGCAAAAGCGCAACATTTTTTGTTTTGTTTTAGGGAGCAACTAGCAAACGGAGACCTTTATTAAACTGCTCGAGGGAAAATAAATGCCAGTGAACTGCAGTGAAGTTTCTTCTCCAATAATTGAAAAACCAAAAACAGCATATAAACTAAACTCCAAATTTCTGGCTGCATTATTATAACAATTATTGCTGTTTTGTGATAGGGTGCGGGCGGGTGGTTCTGTGACGCAAACAGGAAATTCAATGCAGAGTAGACTCATTTCGGTTCGGCCTTTGCCGCGGTCTACCCAGCTTTGGGTCCCTTTTTGAGTCTTGGTCCTCCCAAGGTGTCTTCCTATAACACTCAGTTTTTCCTTGCCACTGTCGCCCTAGGCTTGCTCAATTTGGGATTGGAAGTAGTTATTAGGAGATAATCTAAACTTGTAAAGTTGCTTTGAGACAATGCTCCATTGTAAAAAGCGCTATATAAATAGATCTGACTTGACTTGACTTGACTTGACTTTCAAGCACACACCTTCATAGACCACGTAGACCGCGTCCTTCGAAGGATGCAGCCCCTTAAATGGGATTCACCCCTAATGTGGTACACTACTTTGTTACCCATAATGCACCAGAAAAATAGTGGACAACCAATGTATACTACTTGCGGACTAACATACCACCTTGCATAGAGGTTTTTTTCAGCTGTAATCGACAAAGATGACGGATAAATTCGATACCACCGGAGTGAGGAATTTCGTATACAAATATAAGTGCAAAACTTTATTTAATGACTATTAAACAACAAACAATTGATAATAATGTGTTTACTTGGGAAAATAGTGCATTTAATATGTATGCAATCGACATGGTTTTATTTTGTCGGACAAAATAGTAAAGTTTTTCGCTTGAGAAGTATCATTGTGAGTTAAATTAAAACATCACTAAACTGTATAACTCAAGTCTTGTGACAGCACCGGTGGGCTTGTTGATATTTTGGTTGGTTTTGTGACGAAAGGTCAAGATAATTTGTTTCTGGCATAAGTAAGTGTTGTCTGAATTCCCTCGTTTGCGTCGCTCACTGCTCCGCTATATAGTGGACTGCACAGAACACTCTATAGTAATCAGTCAAAGAGTAAACGAGCAGACCATTTCAGTCTCTTTTTTTAGCGCAGATTTTTAAAATGTCTTCCGAAGCAAGTTTGCACACGAAATGGCTTACAGGATACCTGTGAGTCAGTACTGTCCCTGATAACGAATAGGGGGCAAACTGTGCAGTTTATCATAGAGCTTTTTTTCAGTTGCTCATGTTGGAGCTGTCTGACATGAACCAGTATGAACCGTGTCCGAGCTGCAAAGAGCAGAAAATAGAATGGAATCACTGAGTTCCTTTTACCTCAGACTTCCCATGAGGCAGATGTGGTAGTTTGTTGTTCCTCCTCCTGTGTTTAAGTAATGTTTTATGACATGATATTCTCGTTAGATATTTGACCGAATAATATGTATTTTCCTGAAAATTATTAACTAATAGGCTAAATAACTGTTAATCACCTAATGAGCTAGAACACCTTATCAGTTCATTGGAGCTTAACCTAATTCTACTGTAAATGACCAATTAGAATGGGTGCTTTGCACAACCCTGGACATGATTGCTCCTGCTAGGGTCAAATATATTAGGGGAAAAAAGGCTAGCACCATGGTATAATGACCACACCTGTACCTTAAAGCAAAGTACACGGTATCTAGAGCGCAAGTGGAGACATAGTAAATTGGAGGTGTTTAAGATTGCTTTGAGTCTTGGTCCTCCCAAGGTTTCTTCCTCATAACACTTAGGAAGTTGTTCCTTGCCACTGTCACCCTAAGCTTGTTCAATTTGGGATTGGACGTAGATATTAGGAGATAATCTAAACTTGTAAAGTTGCTTTGAGACAATGCTCCATTGTAAAAAACGCTATATAAATAGATCTGACTTGACTACTACTGATAATATACAAACCATTCTCAGAGATTTTGGACTGAATATAAATATTATTAGATAGATAGGTTGTATTTTTCATGAATCTAATACTTGTGAATATTTATCATTGAATGAAAGGCGAATGAAATGGGCTGAATGAAGGTGAATCAACAAGGTCATGTTTAAAAGCCATTGAGCTGATCAACGTTAGTTTAACATCCAGTACAAACGAAAATACCTGCTTATATCTGTGACAACCTTCTTTTAATTCCCAATTTTTTATGTTCAATTATGATTATGAAAACACAGTCCTGACCAGGAACACTTTATTTAATTATCACACATAATTTTATGAAGGCTTAGACATAGGGTGATTATATGGAATATATGATTAAATGCAGAAAGTTCTTGTTTGATAGCAAATATGAATAGATTTAGTTGTAATAATACACAGTAAGGAAAGCGTAACGATCAGAGGAGGATGAAATGCTGTGTAAGAGATGCATATATATAGAGAGAGAGGGAGACCAGGTTAGGGTTCTCCACCAAGCCTAGTCTCCCAAGCCATAAAAACCTTTCAATCTGTTAACGTCTTAGCGACGACACCACTAAGCATTTACTCACCTAAAGTGGTCAGATTATTCTGAAGGTCGTCCTTCTCCTGGGCCATCTGGTTCTTCAAGGTGTCATAACTGGTCTGTACCTGGTTTCTCTCAGCTGGCAGGTTCTTGTAACTGGTCTGTAACTGGTTTCTCTCAGTAGACAGGTTCTTGTAACTGGTCTTCAGCTGGTTGTTTTCTGTTGTCAGGTTGTTGTATTTGATCCACAGCACTGTGATGCCAGACAGCAGGAGAACACACAATAGCAGCAGCAGAACGACAGCGGTCAGTGAGTAACGTCTGCCGGCACTATCAGGTCCTAGAGGAGAATAAACACAGATAGGCGTGTCTTATTTTTAATTGTAACCACATACTGACCACATAGCAACATAATAGCAACCATTTAGCAACACTATAAAAACAACCTGTGAAACCATAGCAACCACTTAGCATCTACCTGGTAACACCATAGAAACCACTTAGCAAAAGCATAGTAACCACCTGGGATACCATAGTTTATATTTTTGTTTATTCATTTAATGTCCCTATCGGCATGAGTGGCCATGTTCAGCGACATACACAAGGTTACCTCAATACAAGTCACTCATACACTCATACAAGTCATAACTCATACACTCATACAAGTCAATGCCAATGGCAGTTTAGTGTAGTCAATTAACCTAACATGCATGTCTTTGGACTGTGGGAGGAAACCGGAGTACCCGGAGTGAGCCCATGCGGACACGGGGAGGACATGCAGACTCCACACAGAAAGGACCCAGGCCACTCCACCCTGGGATTGAACCCAGGACCTTCTTATTGCTGTGAGGTGACGATGCTACCCACCGTGCCACTGTGCTGCTCGGGATACCATAGCAACCACTTACTGACCACATAACAACATCATAACAACTACTTGCTGACCACATACAAAGACCATAGCAACAGCCTGGGAAACCATAGCCACCACTTAGCATCTACCTGGCAACAACATAGCAACCACATGGGAAACCAGTCCAGCCATCTAGAAGCACCATAGCAACCACTTAGCAACACCATAGCAATCACCTGCGATACAATAGTAACCACTTAGCCCCTATCTGGCAATCACCTGGGAAACCTTAGCAACCATGTAGTAAGACCATAGCAACAGCATAGCAACCACTAGCAACACCATAGTAACTACTTGGGACACCATAGCAACTACTTGCTGACCACATAGTAACACCATAGTAACAACCTAGGAAACCATAGCAACCACTTAGCATCTAACTGGTAACATCATAGCAACCATATTGGAAACCATTCCAACCACATAGCAGCACCATACCAACCACTTAACAACACCATAGCATCCACCTACGATACAATAGTAACCACTTAGCCACCATCTGGCAACCACCTGGGAAACCTTAGCAACCATGGAGCAAGACCATAGCTACCACCTTTGAAACTATAACAACACCACAGAATCCAACTAGCAAACACTTGGCAACAGAATAGCAAGCACTTTCAGTAGAAATCGCCTAGTAAATAACTTAGAAATACCATAGCTTCCATCAGGCGTGCCATAGCACTCACTTGGCAACAACTTAACAACACCATAGAAACCATTAAGAACAGCATAAAAATCGCCTGGCATACAATAGCAACACCATGGCCTCCACCTACCAAAACAGTTGCTTCTTATTGACCATGTAGCAATAGCCTAGCAACTGGAATCCATTTTAATGGTGAAGCTGTTCTGCAGTCCCTCCCCTAACTGGTGCCTTTTAACAACTTCATCTCAGAGTTCTTTTCAGAGCACCTTTCCAATTCCGTAGCACTCATCTTCAAGCCTTCCATGACTAGTAGCACATGATACTGCAAAGTTTAGTGTGCAAAGGAGCAAAAGAAGTGCTTGTCTAAAGATATGTGGGCTTGGTCAATGCATTTTGACTTCATGCATGCATGCATGATAGTTTTCTGTACTGTTTTCATTATGCAGTATATTCCCATAAACCAGCAGTAAACCATTTCAAACACAGTTCCTGGAGCGGCACAGTCCCGCAGAGAACTTACCAAACACCACAAATTCAGTTCAGGAAGCTCTAGCTATCCAGTCAGGTCAGATGTTTGAGGTCAGGTGTTAAACTCTGCTGTGTCCAGGATGGGCTAAGAGATCGATTTCTGCATGTGTGTTTATAAATAGGAATAATTTTTTTTTTTACCTGAGCTCGAGACGTCCCATGGTTTGTGGTCCTCTGGTCCTCCTGGTTCCTGTCAGTATTGCCATGCGAATTGTCACCACAGTTAGATGTGCTTTGAGTTCTACGTTTACATAAATATCGTCATCCATCTCCATGATTGTTAGTAATAGTTTTAATGATGCAGATAAGAAGAGTTTATAGGCTGCCCCAACCTGCTGTGAAACAGTTTGCTGAAGTTACTGCTTTTTGCTGATCGCTTACTTCCTTCATTACCAACTATGGTTAGTAATACAAGGCACTTTCATAAAGAGTTGGCCAAGAGCATTTGCTTACAAAATGGGAAGTTTCCTACACTGAAGCCACTTCCATACATCATCCTTTGCTAGAAGAACTGTATGTACATTACAGCGGTGAAAGTTTGTAAACCCTTCAGAATTTTCTGTATTTATAATATAACATATGAGTATCATCAGATTTTCACAAAAGTCCTAAACATGGATGAAGAGAACCTAGTTAAACAAATGAGATAAAAATTACACTCGGTCATTGACTGACTGAGAAAAATGATGAAGTATCTGTGCGTGGTCAAAATATGTGAACGTTTGCTTTCAGAATCCATTGTTCCATTGATGATTGTGAGCTTTCCTGGCCCAAGCTGTGATACAACCACCACCATGCTTCATAGAAGAAATAAGGAACTTTTGCCTGAATGTGACGTTTCTTTCTCGAGACATAACGCTTCTCATTTAAACCAAATGTGTAACTGGAGCATGAACTTAAAGCATAATTAAGCCATACAGGGGCACGATTATTAAAGCACGTCTCTTAAATCTCAGGGGGAAAAACAAAAAATACAGAACTTCTTGGATTTTTTGTGCCAAGTTAAGAAATAGTGTGACAATTCTAAAGTTAAATTTTAAAGGTAAATTTAATTAAAGTAATGCGGCATTAATTAAATACATTTAAATACAAATGAGTACAGTTTGGTCAGTTAATTAAGTGTTAATTATAGTGTTGCTGGACCAGTCATGAACAGTATATTTTAATATACAGTTTTTCCAATCATGACACTATTTGTAATATGTGATTTATTTTGCATTCACCTATATTAACGTGTAATGTTAATTTGTCCCTAAAACATTATTTAAACTGTTTCTTAAAATCGATTTCCCACTTTCCCCTGTCAAATCTGTAATACCGGTTACGACCAGTAAGTGACAGCAGAAACCCAGAAACAGACTATGGACTGTCAGACTGTACTTGAATACGTTTCAACACTATCACTCGTCCTTTAATAAATTACAGATCTCGTAAAGGTACACTATGCTCCAGGGGCGTCATTAGACCCATTTTAAAACGTTGCCGTGTCCCACTGAAATCACCACAGTACTGGAGAGAGTAAGAAAGTCATTACAGATTTATCCATTTACAGCTTATCCCGGATTGCTGCGCAGGACGCCGTTAGTCCTGTATTTTTGTACATCATGTTTCATACATACACTAGATCAGCATCACTGTGGTGAGAATAAAATAATAATGACTAAAACCACTTTCAAACGAGACAAAAGGCTCAATTTAAGTAGCATAAAGTTGCTACCAGATACACATTTGTGCCGGTGTTGCACCGTATTCTGTGACCACCGTATTTTGTGACCACAGAGGGCGCATTATCTCCGTTTAGGTTCTTGAGCGCGCGCGCTCGGTTCTTGTTCACGCGCACGCGCACGCTCCGCGTGCGTTGTGCGCAGAGTACGTAGGCTACGCCGAAGCGCTTTAGTTCTACCGCGACGCGCTTTGTTTTCTCGTTTTGAAACGTTCGGCAGATCTAAGGTTGAGAAATGCGTTTATGTGCATCTTATGCTGTCTGTTTACTACATAAAATAAACTCTACATGCTTGTTTCATAGAGATTATTCTACATACTTAAAGGTCAAATAATAAAATAATGACAATCTTCTTTAATTTAAATAGCAGCACCTTTCACACAGCAGCAGTTCAAAGTAAGGACATAAAATGGCGCCCATACAATAAATAAAAGAATAAAAGGCAAAACCAAATTAAGGGCTTTTAAGAAACATAATTTAAAGAACCCAACAAGGGGTAATAACATTATCTTATAAGGTACTTGAAATTAAAAATAAAGGCAATGGGAATACTTGTTCATCAAATTAGATGGTTAAAAAGAAAAAGAAAAAAACAGTTTTTAAACCACAGGTAGCCAAGTATGATAGAAGTATGGTGTTATTTGATGCCTCTTCAGGCCTTCGTGAAATATGAGCAGTCCTTCCTGTTACATGAGGAAGAACGGAAAATATATATGCTAATATATGAGTCATCAGTCCAAAAAGCTGTCAGTTATGACGGCTACAAACAGAATGTGTTACACCATTGCATCTACACCAAAAA